>MU226897.1:310098-324080 GCA_018584345.1 Thuja plicata
TCACACCTAATAGTGTGTTTGTAACCTTTAATAGGGTTGGCTCCTAACAGAGCTCACTTCAGAAGAGTGAAAATTTGGGGTACCGGTCCCAGTGGTTTTTTCCCTTAACAGGGTTTCCATGTTAAAATCCTTGTGTTATGTGTTTATGGTTTATTACTTTACTATTTTACATTTCACATATGCATTTCTAGATTTAGCGGTATACTCTACATATTTACTATGTTTCAGTAAATAATTTTATTGCTTATCTATAATCATACAGAAGAGAGATTAAAAAAGCAATCCAAAAAGTAGAAAATTGATTAAAGTATTTCATGGCATACATCTTGTAGTACAGAAGATAACTTGAGACATAATTAGTGGTTATAAGTTTTAAGGGTTGATATAAGGATTAATTTTTGAGGCCACTGATTCACCCCCCCCCCCCCCCCCCCCCACCTCTTAGTTATTACTAACATTAGGATTCTTAAATACCATTATCCTAACTTGTATTTTCCAAGTGGCCGAGTAGATCCACTGGATAAATCTCAAGTTAGGATCACATCTTTGTGACTGACCCAATAAACCTTGGTTTCTCAGATAGTAAGTAAAATCTATAAATTTTAACAAACTTAACAAAAAAAACTCAAACCAACTTGAATGCTTAAGAAAATCAAGACATCACAAATTTCTACAACTGGATCCACAAGATGAATCTGTACCAGGTTGTACACTATCAAAATGACTCAAAACACTCTTATATTTCCTCCTCTGAACATCAATCTTTGTACACTATAAGTTCTAACCTTCATGGAAGGCATTAGATCACATAATAGCATCATCTAGGTGTTACAGATGCTTCAAGAAGTGGGTGAGGTTGGTTACAATGAAGTTGTCATTCTTCGAGCAACATTTTGCAAAAGTTGCTCATGCAACATTTTGCAAAAAGACAACTTTTTGGCAACATGTGGGAAAGTTGCTATTTTGGGCAAATGATAACCTTACCAACCCCCAATGATGTGGGAGAGGTTCAAAACATGACAAGAACCTATCTAAGTACATAAAACATAATTTCTAACCAAACACTAAAATCACCAAACTAACATGGTCTAACTATGGTTTTAGGAACCTAGGTTTATAATTCACCTTAGGTCCTTCACCTTACATCATAGACCCACACAACCATACACACAGAAAAGGGTGATCTCAAGGATGCACCTTATTACAAACACAAAAGAAAGAAAATTAAGAACTGCAGGAGATGCCCTGCACCATACTCCCCAAGGCAAAACTAACTCAAGTCTCTTGAGTTGGGAGTGTTTCAAGTGGATAACCTATCTTCTGAATGTCTTTAGGGGTCATCTAGGTAGCATCTTTAGTGGGTTGGGTTTTACATTTGACTAATTACTCATAATAAGTGCCTCTCCTAGTTTTCTTGTTCACTCTCTTGTCTAGGATACTTTCAATCTCATGAGGAGTTTCTTGTGGCATGTCCTTGAGTGGTTGGAGTGTAGGAGGCTCTAGAGTATCTACAAGATTAGTAGTACTAACTTCAGCTTTGTAAGCATAGATATTTGCAACATTGAAAATAGGTGATAAGCCAATGTGAGAAGGTAGATCAATTCTATAAGCATTGGTGCCACATTTCTTCAGAATCTTAAAGGGCCAAGCTTTTTCATCATAAGATTTGTTTATTTTTATTTAGGTATTCTCTCCTTCTTAAGGTGGATCATCACTAAATACCTCAAATCATCACTAAATACCCCACTTTGAGCTGTAGGTCTCTCCTCTTTTTTTCAGAATGTGCTTTATATTGCTCAATGGTATGTTGCAGTTTGATCTGTACTTGATCATGGATATTCTTCATCACTTCAGCAAAGTCTTCAGCTAGTGCACTCCTTTTTTCCATTTCTTTGATATTCCTAAGTTCCAATACTCCTCTAGGGTGAGTGCCATATAAATCTGGAATGGAGTTAAACCAGTACTCTGATTTACTGAATCATTGAATGAGAATTCTTCTTGTACTATGATAGTGTCCCAAGTGGCTCCATGTTCTTATGTGAGGCATCTCAGAAGGTTTCCAAGGGATCTATTGATGACTTTTTCTGACCATTAGACTATGGGTGATATGCAGAGGATAGTGACACTTTTTTTCCTAGCTTTCTCCATAGAGTTCTCCAAAAATAGCCTAAGAACTTAGGATCCCTATCTGAAATGATTGATAGTGGGAGTCCATGAAGTCTCACAACTTCTCTGAATAATAATCTAGCTATGTGGGATGCATCATGGGTTGTCCTACAAGGAATGAAGTGTGTCATCTTTGAAAATATGTCAACTACAACATAAATGCTATCAAATCTAGATTTGGTCTTAGGGAGACCTAGGACAAAGTCCATACTTACTGAATCCCAAGGTTTTGAAGGGATGGGTAAAGGAGTGTATAAACCTGAATTGGAGGTGTGTTCTTTGGCTTTTTGGAAGACTAAACAACTCTCCATAAAACTCCTAACATCTATCTGCAATTTGGGCCAGAGGTAGAACCTTCTAACCAGCCCCAATGTTTTGTCCACCCCAAAGTGACCAG
The DNA here is from genome assembly GCA_018584345.1 of Thuja plicata. Lineage (NCBI taxonomy): Eukaryota > Viridiplantae > Streptophyta > Pinopsida > Cupressales > Cupressaceae > Thuja > Thuja plicata. Next base: position 312,662 of record MU226897.1, read on the forward strand.
CTAGGCTCCCACAATGCTTTTCTTTAATAATGTTTTCTCTCATGGATCCTTTTGGGACACATAATGAGATACCCTTGAAAAGAAGACCATCTTACACAATAAACTCTATGAAATCAGTGTGGTATATGTTTGTCATCTCATTACAAATATGATAAGCCTCTTCAAAATCTTCATCCTTAACATACATATCCTTCATGGCATGAACCCCAACACTCTCCAATTGAATGGCTTGGGTAGTTAGGTGTCTCCTAATAAGAGCATCAGAAACTTTGTTTATAATCCCTTTCTTATGCTTGATAGAAAATATATATGACTATAATAACTCCATCCACTTCACATGTTTGTGATTAAGTTGCTCCTACATATTCAGAAAGCTAAGTGCATGGTTATCAGTAAAGACTACAAACTCCTTGGGAAACAAATAATGCCTCCATTTCCTAAGTGACTGAACAATTGCATACATTTCAAGGTCATAAGTAGAGTATTTTTGTTTAGCTTCATTGAGTTTCTCACTGAAAAAATAAATTGGCCTCCCTTCTTGGCTCAAGACTCCCCTAATGGATTTATTGCTTGCATCACATTCTACTATAAATACGTTATGAAAATCTGGTAGAACTAGGATAGGCTGCTCTGCAATAATTTTCTTCAACAACTCAAAGGAATCATTATATTCATTAGTCCATGAAAATATGCATTTTCTTCCACCTTTAATGGTGTTGATAATGGGAGCACATATGCCACTAAAATTTCTGACAAATTTTCTATAAAAGCTACATAAAACATGGAAGCTTTTTACCTCTAAAGGAGTAGTAGGAGGTGGCCAATTGAGGATGGCTTCAACCTTGGAAAGGTCCATTTTGAGACTTTTCTTGGAGATCACAAAACCTAAGAACACAAGTTCTTCTTGAAGGAATACACATTTCACTATATTTATCTTCAATTTATCCTCATGGAGTTTTCTCATCACCATGTCCAAATTCTTGAGGTGTTCTTCTCTGCTCCTACTAAAGATCAAAATGTTATCAAGGTATACAACATAAAATTTGTTAAGAAAAGGCTTTAATACCTCATTCATCAATCTCATAAAGGTTCTTGGAGCATTGGAAAGGCCAACAAGCATCACAAGCCATTCATAGAGACCTTCTATGGATGTCTTCCATTCATCTCCCTCTCTAATTCTTATCTGATGGTATCCACTCTTGAGATCTATCTTGTAGTAATAACTTGGACCCCCCAAATAGTCCATCAAATCCTCTATTCTAGGCATAGGAAACCTATAACTGATGGTTATCCTATTGATTTCCCTAGAGTTTGTACATAATATCCATGTTCCTTCTTTCTTGTGTGGTAGGACTGCAGGGATAGCACAAGGACTCACGCTCTTCCTAATGAGGGCTTTTGACAACAATTCTTCAATCTATCTTGCTATCTCTTGGTTTTTTTCAAGGGTCATCTTATATGCTTCCTTGTTTGGAAGAGTGGCCCCTGGTATGAATTCTATATAGTTACTTACTTCCCTTTCAGGTGGCAAAGACTCTGGTGTGCTCTTAGCTATGATATCCTTATACTAGTCTAACAGTGCTTTGACCTCTTTGGGGCCTACCTCCCTAATAGGAACTTTAAACTTTGGCTCTTTCACTGGTGTCTTTTTGGGTCTTACTAAAAAGGCATAAAAGGCTGTATCCATTTCTTTTAGTACAGTATAGATCCGTACAATTTCAAAAAGTCACAAAATTACATAAAAAATTCATCCGTATAGAACACCTTTTCTAGTTTTACTTCAAAATATCCCAAAGGTCCTCGCAAATTAATTTTATGATCAAAGATTAATAGTTGGAGCAGCACTTTTCCCAAAAGGACAAGTCTTGAAACATTGGACAACTCCTCTAACTTAGGAACCCTCACTTTGGCTTGGATGGGCTAATTGGGGCACTTAATGAAGGAAGTACCCATCAAACCTTGAACTTGACCAATATAACACTTGGGATACCTTGGAGCACATAAGAGAATATCATTTATGCAATTTTGGTTATTGAAACAATACCCATCAAAGGTTATGGGGAATCAAGCATCTAGTCTATGCTTCTCTGTCAGTCACATACCACTAAGAATTTGAGAGCATCAAAAACCATTCATTGAGGACCAAACCATTAGCTCCATCAACTCTCGTTGGCCAAGTAAATGCTAGGGGAGACCTTTCTTCACTCGCGTAGAATCAAGGATGTTCTAGCGCATGTCAGGCTGAAGTGTTCCCAAGGTGTACTAAGTCAAGTTTGGCAGTGATTTTTGGAGATCCATATCTCAGACCTTGTGAGAGATATAAATTATCTATGAAGTGATCAAGGACCATCTTGGGAAGGCCTACAAGAATGTGGCTTGGTTCTGGGAGATTCCACTCTGATTCCATTTGGTGACCGGATCTTGGTTGGTGCAAAAAGTGTCATTGTTGCTCAGTTGAAAGTTGCTCAATAGTGCATCTTTCAAACCATTCATCGTGGGACCAAACCATCAAATCCATCACCTCCATTTGGCTGGGTAAACACTAGGGGAGACCTTTCTTTTCTCATGTAGCAGCAAGAACATTCCGACACATGTCAGACCGAAGTGTTCCCAAGGTGCACTAAGCCAAATTTTGCAGCAATTTTTGGATATGCATATCTCAGACCTCGTGAGAGATATCAAAGATCCATAAAGTGCACAAGGACCATCTTGGGAAGACCTACAAGCACATGGCTTGGTTATAGGAGATTCCACTTGAATTCCATTTGGCGACCAGATCTCAGTTGGTGCAAAAAGTGTCATTGTTTCTTAGTTGAAAGTTTCTCAATGGTGCATCTTTCAAACCGTTCATCATGGGACCAAGCCATCACCTCCATCAGCTCCAGTTGGTGGGGTAAATGCTAGGGTAGACCATTCTTTTCTCATGTAGCACCAAGAATGTTCTAGCGCATGTCGGACCGAAGTGTTCCCAAGGTGCACTAAGCCAAATTTGGCAGCAATTTTTGGAGATGCATATCTCAGACCTCGTAAGAAATATCAAAGATTTGTGAAGTGCAAAAGGACCATCTTGGGAAGGCCTACAAGTATGTGGCTTAGTTTTGGGGGATTCCACTCAGATTCCATTTGGCAACCCGATCTCGATTGGTGTAAAAAGTGTCATTCTTGCTTAGTTGAAAGTTGCTCAATGGTGCATCTTTCAAACCATTTGTTGTGGGACCAAACCATCAGCTCCATCAGTTCCAGTTGGCCAGGTAAACTCTAGGGGAGACCTTTCTTCACTCATGTAGCATCAAGAACGTTCTGGTGCATGTCAGACAAAAGTGTTCCCAAGGTGCACTAACTAAAAATTAGATTTCAACCCAACAACTCAAATCAAGGTTTCTAATGCCACAAGAGAACTAATTAAACCATATTCAGAAGGAATAAACTGATTGTTGATTCAGATTCTATGGATTATGCACAAAATGCTTGAAATTTTCTAGGAGACCTAGTTCACTGTTTTAAGACATCAATGACCTTTCAAAACTGACAACTCCAAAAACTTCAGAATCACTTGGCGAACAAATGGGGTTTTAAAACACCCTTTATAAATATTGCTAATGTATGCAAAGAAATAGGTAGGTTGTTTTGGACCATACCCTGCTATTACAACTTTGAGACCTAAACAATAAATAAAATAGGCAAAATTACAAAGGAACTAGATCATAAACTTAACCCAAAGAATCCCCCTCTTGGAAACTAGTTAATTATATCCTAAAAAACCCAAATATTAAGTGAATTAGTCTCAAACCCTTGGGAACATCAAAATCCCCAAATTATGGATGAATGAGTGAATTTGACAGTATTGAAGGGTTGCGTGCATCGTGCATGGTTATAGCAGCAGAGGATTTGGCCATTGGAGGGGGTGATTTTGTGTTTGAATCCATGTTAGGATGGTATAAGTATGGTGAATCATCCATTTATTTGAGGCTATGGTGTTGGGAGGTTGTACATTGACCAAGCCCTAGATTTTAGGGGTTGTTGAAAAGAAAATTAGGGATTTTGCACTTAGAGAGGTCTTATAATAAAATTAGTTGTAGAATCAATAGTTTGGGGTCATTTTATGACTCTTTTGAAAGTATCAAGGTCTAGGGTGAAGATGCATTAGTAGTTTCTTTGGAAAAGGGGTCGAATTAGCCCTCTTAGTTCATTGACAGTGGCAAAGTTGAGTAGGATGGTCAAAAACACAAGGGGTCAATTCTGAGATATGTTAATGGGATTGAAAAAGGGTATTCAGATATGTTATTGGTTTTAAGAGTTGTTTGGAACAATTTTGAGAAAATATTTAAAAACCCTTGATGTTGTAATACTAGGACAGTGTATGACTGGACAAATTTGTGAAGGAGACAAAATGTCTTGAAGGAAGAGTTTGTGGCTTGGTATATGGGTGCAAAAAGTGTTTTGGGGTCCTTAGAGGAGTTAGGATCACCTATGAAAGAAAGGTTGATGGTTGTGGTTGTAGAAGCCTATTGAATGAAGGATGCATAACATGGAGTTTGGAACATGATTGAATGGTAGGAGTATGAAGAAGTGGATGGATTCAAGATGTAGAGTCTAGTGGAGTCTAAGGAGATTTAATTTGAACTCTAATAGGTCTATGGAGTGGGATGGGTCCTGAGATGATCTTTTGAATGAAGATTGAAGGATTTGTTATCAACCAAAGAAGGAAGAAGTCATTAAACCATGAAGAAATGTTACTTCCCACTAGCCTCTGCATCGGTTTGATAAAATGCATCAAAGTAATATACAAGCATAAAAAAGCATGTTGAACTGTTTGAACAATGTAAAGAGATTTCATTACATTGACTGCAAGGATTATAAACAAAGAATGAAAAGTACTTTTAGATCTATTCAAACATGGTGTAACACCAAAATAATAACATTAATAAAATGAAAACCAAATCCATAAAGGATCAAAGGTTGTCTCAGTGGGCATGCCACATGTATGAATGAAGGAGATTGAAAACCAAATCAAAGGTTTAGTTATCCCAACATCACAACAATGGAGTCTTTCAAATAAACACATGTAAAATAAATGTTAAATAACATAATGAATTTGACAAAACATTAATCAATTGCACTCCTATCTACCATGAATCTTCCAATCAATATTTTGGTGCTCTCAAAAGTATAGTCCACCAGATGGCTAATGGAGAATGAAGATGTAGTATGAAAATAATACATACATACAATGCATGGAAAAGATATAATATAAAAATAAACATACATATATAAATACAATGCATGACAAAGATATAATATGGAAATAATACATACATACAACACATGCCAAAGATATAATATGGAAATGATACATACATAGTACACATGAAAAAGATAAAATAATAAGAAATGAACATGTAGATATGTATATATCAAATAGTTTTGTACAAAATGTGGCACATGCCATCTCCAAAAAATTACAAAATCAGTTCATATCTAGATACAATATGGCATACACCATCTCAAAATGTGCCATATGGCATCTAAACATAAGAAGTTCAAATACAAATGTTTCTAGGACATCCTATTCTACTGGTGGATGATCAAAGTGAAGTCTCTTCGAACTACTCTTTGGCTCTGATGGATCCTGCATTCAAACACAAAAGTGAAACACCAAGTTAGATTACTTAATTTGTATGGTTTCTACAAATAATAAATAAAAAATTAAAATCATAGTCAACAATAATATTTTTTTAAAAAAAAATTTAACTCTCATGTACCTCGCCTCTCGGTCTCCTCATGCGATTAGGAGACCTAATATATGTCTTTAGTTGTGAAGGGACAATGCCACCAATGTCGACTTCGACCTATATATATGTTTATGAACATGAGATTGATGTAAGACTTATACTATTTAATGTTAAATCCTTGGTACAAAATACATGTTTTAAATATAACTCAATTAACATTAAAAATTACCTGTGTTGAACTTTCTTCAGGAAATGTCTGTTGGGTCATCAGTGATACAAACCCTTGGCCTGGTACCTCTCTCAAACTAGGGGTGACCTATAAAAGTCAAACATATATGTTTCATACAATCATGACTTGATCATATTAAATATATACTTGATAGTAAACTACACACAAATAAATTTAGAAATATACGTACTGTGGGGCTATCACTGTGAATTGAGATGCCTATGACTCTATCATGGCGAACGGGTCTCACGACATCATCAGACACCATCCTATGTCAAATAAAACATGTAATTAAAAATGAGTACGCACAAGTGAAAAGTATACATGTATGCTTAAACAATCTAAAATACTTAATTACCTTCCCCTTGTCAACACCAGATGCCTGAACCCCCTTACATTGTGCCCCAGTGACAACTGGTGAAACCTGCATCGATATGTAATAAGATGATCATTAAAATTAGAAAATACATGTATACAATATTATAATAAAAGGAAACTAATGAGTACATTAAAACGTATGTTCCGTGGAAGTGTTAAGACCAAATGAAATGACCGAAAGTGTGGACCCCTCCACTTGTGCCATCTCCTCCTCTATCATCAAATGGACATAAATAAAGCACATAAAAACACATAAGTGGGCAATCATTATAGGAAAATTATATTAAAAATATGAACATTTAAAATTAAATACAATGTAACAAGTTAACTGTTTACTCTTACTATAGCAGTAGGAGTCCATGGCTCTGTATGCCCCTGATGCACATATCCATGGGGTGCTTCAATGCCTATAGTGTGTTGTGTAGTATCATCCACCTCAAATACATAGTTGTATGCATCGCTATAATTTAGGGGACCCAAGCACATATTATTTCACATAACACAAGTATGAGGCACACAAACATGTGAGCTCGTGGAGTATGTGGAAGGGCTAGAAGCATCAGTATGAGGAGGAAACAATGTCGCACTCTACCTAATGAGTAGCTAACTCAAGGTGTGAATGGATTGAATAGTCTGTGAACTGGGCTCAACAATAATGTCAAGATGCTGCACTATGGGAGGTGGTAAAATCTTAGGAGGGGGGACATATGTGTGGGATTTAACCCACTATGCCCCTGGCCTGTCTTGGGAAGCGCCTAAGCCCACGCCCTAGTTCTATCTTATGCTCGAGTAATTGACTTTGTGATCTAGCACGAATTCAGCATACAATTTCTATATGAAATAGAATGGGACATCCAAACTATTGTGGGGTGGTCTATCAAAAATGATCCACTAACGATCCCAAAAGTTGTCACATATTGCATCATTTGTACACCATTTAATTGACAACTTGGTTTTTTAAGGGTCCACATTTAAACCAGTTTTGGGATCAACAAAAATGTTACATATGTCATGTTTTGTTATGTTTAGATCCATAAATTGATCCTAGTCAATCCCATCATCAAATTGGGTGTGCATGGATTCATGCCAAAGAAGTGCAACTTTGTGTTGTTCTGTGAGTTTCTCCATGGTCTCAATAATGGAGTTCAACATGGAAAACATGGGGCACAAGGTGAGGATATTCACATATGTGTTCTGATATCCTCTAAGCTGATTTAGATTATCTCCTATGAGATCCTGTAATAGTCGAGGGTTTGAGAACGGCTGGTCTTCTAAAGGTGGGGGATTGTTTTGAGGTGGTTCTGGATTTTTTGCGGACTCAGAGGGAGGGTTTTCAGATTGGTCTGAATCCATGTTTGATTCAAAAACAATATAGAATAAACAATATCAATTTCAACCTTAATTTTTATCATTTCAACTCTAGATTATAATCAATTTTAAAAAGCAATAAACAATATCATATAAAAGTTAGTTTTTTTTAAAAACAACAATAAATTTCAATCCAAAAACAAAAACAAGAACGAAACTACTATACTTCACTTACCTGTATACTGTAGCCAATCTAATATCAGATCCCCATTTGATATACGATTTTTTTGGCTTGGCTTCGTTGCTTCAATGTTTTCACAATGAAAATATTGAACGCAGCCGCGGGCAATAATATATTATTACTAACGAATATCAGATATTCGATATTATCAGATATCCAATATTATTAGACATCTCATAATGCTTTAGCTTTGGATTTTGTCTTGGCCAGGTGTACTGACACCCAGGCCTACTCAAAATTCAACAAACTTTTGGGTGAGCTTTTGGACGAGTGAAAAACTAATTTTTTCACATCGCCAGTTTTTGGCATACCATGATCCTGCACAGACCCAATGAAGAAGTTGATTTGTAAAAGGAAGTGGAGAAAACTAGTTATTTTGTTGCATATTGGTATGGAGATAGTGTATGTTTGTATTCCAAAGTTGTAGAGGTTATTATTTGTGAAAATTGTTGGAGGTGGTCAGTTTATGGAGGGTTAAAATTTGCAAAAGAGGTGAGAAGGGGAGAGAGCATTTGGAGGAGGAAGTTGCAAAATGATATAGATGTGAATTCACGAGAAGAGAGAACAGTAGTATGTAGATTTTTGGGGTGAGGATGATAGTTTTTCTAGCAAGATGTTGGAATAAAAGGGAAAGGAAATGATTTCTATTTACATGTCATAGAAATAGAGTTTGCTATATATTTTTCACAATCTCAACGGGAGATTCTATCACCCAAATGTACTTTTGTGAGCTTATTCTCACAAAAATTTTACTAGGTGCATCTAATGTAGGTGCATCCATAAGAAGACATTAAATCTTTCATTTATTAAATATTTTTAGTTTCAGAAGACAAGGACAAATGGTTAAAGAAAACTTGTGCATAGACATAGTAGTATAGAGATTAAAAACAAAACAAAACTCAGAAAATTAGATTTTAAACTTATATTTTATCATCACATAGGCACGATTAGGAGAAGAAACATTCTATAAATCTTTATGAACCAATTCATTCCCAAAAGATGATACATGGTAGGTGAAAGGAATTTTGGCATAATAATTTTACTTCTATCCCATGTGCGAGAGATAAAGAGTAATAGTTCTATACTTTTGAGGTCCATAAGTCAAAACAATTAGGTAGCATAGAATATGAAATGTCTTCTAAAAGTAGATTCTGGAAACATTGAAATCTCACTTAGGAGAAAAAGTAGACAACATAGGAACATCCAAACACCTTAGCATTCTTGAACACTTAGGAGGAAAAATAAAGAGCATCTAAACATTTTCTAATACTATATCATTCTAAAAAAAATTGAATGTCTAATTAGGAGCAAAACTAGAGAACATAGGAACATTTGAACACATGTTTCCAACAATATCCTCACATTAATATGGAATTAATGACAAAACCAACACATATTTCCAACAATTTATAATAATTATTCTACAAGATCAATGAGAGAGATCAAGGCAATGAAACTGTCCTTCTATACTAATCCAATAACCATGTAAGTTCTTCAACAAGTATCCTTTTCTCCCATCCCTACATTAAGGTTTAGTTCCAAAGTAGACAAATTATTTTTAGGCTACCAAGTTTTTACAATATATTTTCTCTAATTTTAGATGAATTCATACATAATTTTTTTTGCATAAGAAGTTGAAACCTATATAACATTTTTTTGATATTTTCTTTGACCAGTTCTATGTAGTGGCTTAAGTAATTTTAATGCAGAAGACTTATTACTTCCTTAAAGGTAGTTCTAGAAGCAATTTATAGATACCTACATCTCTTGTAAACCATTTGCAAGACTATAGCTTGCCTAGTTGTAGTCCTAAACCTAAAATATCTACTCTGTATATATTTAAATTATAGAATCCTAATACCTATATAACATTTGTTTGATATTTTCTTTGACCAGTTCCATGTAGTGGCTTAAGTAATTTTAACGGAGAAGACTTATTACTTCCTTAAAGGTAGTTCTAGAAGCAATTTATAGATACCTACATCTCTTGTAAACCATTTGAAAGACTATGGCTTTCCTAGTTGTAGTCCTAAACCTAAAATATCTACTCTGTATATATTTAAATTGTAGAATCCTAATTATTTTATCAAATGATGCTACTAATGATTATATCATTTCATTATCAATACATGTTTTTATACCTCCTTCACTTCTACTATTTAATATTCTTTTGATTTTGTACAAACATTACTAATGCAATCTCTACCAATAATCCTATTGCACCTTGCTTTCCAAACTAACTTCAAAACCATTAACTTTTTCATTTCTTAGAATAGTTTACAACTACAACCTCATCTAATATATTTAGTTCATTATGACTAAAACTATTTAGCATAAACAATAATAATGCTATTTCAAATAATTTACATATAGATCTATGTTATTTGGATCAAATAATAAATAAGTCCTTCATTCATCCAATAAAAAAAGTCATGGAAATAATATTGATTATGATATAAGTCTCCAATTATGGCCAGTACTATTATTCTCACATATAGTAGTATGTTACAACTTATTTTTGTACTATTAACATATAAAACTTTATAGACTCAAATCATTGGTAGAAGTACTTGAAACAACAATATCAAGTGTAATTAGAGAAATGCATAGTGAACAATATATCCACCATCAATGAATCTTAATGTTCTATATCCTCAACCCTTAACCTAGGCAATCTTCTTAGGGAGTCTCTACAAAAAATATTTTTAAAGATAATTGTTATGGTCACTCGAAAAAGTATTATTTGCACTGAAAAATATTGCATTTATACTTGTACCCTAGAAGCATAAATAAAATATAGTTTCCATGGATGTGATTAATACAGTGCAATATTTTATGTTTGCAAATTATAACATAAAGTTAATATTATGTTTAGGTTCTTATTATTTAGATGTAATACTTCTATTACCTTGAACCAAAATGGGTTAAATATACTAAGGATAAAAATCATAAAAAAATTATTCAATCATTCTATTTGTACTCACCAAATGATCCTTGAAATTCCCTACAGTTTCCATTGATAACATTTTTGTTTAATTGCATGCTAACTTTACAATGAAGACAAAGCGTCAAATGAAATCCTTCCTAGGAGCTACAAGAAAAGAATGTATAGCTAGACTGGTTAAAATAAAGTCAGACACGATGGTGAAAGTAGTCATTGGGGTTTTGGGGCCAAAATTCCAGGAGTTTCAGCTCATGCGAAGAGACAATACTACAATTATTTCCATGGTTGTGGCATGGGGGTTAGAATTGGGGAGCTGATTAACATTGTCAAATGGGTAGCCGAGGCTCTATTCGTAGAAGATTTATTGGGTGGCCTGGAGTTTATATTAGAATAGGCGGTGCCGGGGGTAGGCACTAATATATTTGAGTGCATCAAAGATAATGAGGAAGCCATGGAACACGGGTGTATGCACCCTAAAATGGTCGCCTAGACTTTGGGCCCCATTTCTCAATTTATCAAATCCCTGAATCAATATTTTCAAATATCAACAATATCAATTATATCAATTTCCTTGATCAAATCATAAT
>MU226897.1:336132-367157 GCA_018584345.1 Thuja plicata
TATATATATATATATATAGAAAGATCTGCGTATCTTCTTTTGTTTTTATCAGTCTCTTAATTTGAGTTAAATTCAATAAGATTAGCTGTATAGATTGATTTGAATTATAAGTCAAGTGGAAGCCTTTGAAGTGATAGTCTTGCTTTATTAAAAGTAAGTTTTCAAAACTGTCTCTGATTGTAGGTAGGATTGAGAATTTTCTGAATCTATAGCCCAAGTTTTTAGAAGGCACCGATCTAATCATTATTTGGAAATTGTTATATTGGTTCATGCTTTGTAGTTTGTATATTATTAAATCATTTATTCCAAAATCTTACATCTAGGATCTTAGTGATTATCAGTTTAGCTAAGTTTTAAAATAAAAATTATCAGGAGATTCATTGTTTTCCTCCAAGGATCATTCACCACCTTGGGAGGAGCTTTGTTTTTTTGTATACATAGTTGTCTGACATAGAAAATTTGATAGTTCAAAGTAAAATCAAGCCTACCAGCCTTGGCTTGATTAAGCCAAAATTGGAGAGGTATCAAGTGGTGCATCACCATTATACCTGTCAGTTGGCCAAAAGCGATCCATCATTTTTTGGGCACCAATTACTAGTTGGATAACTTCTTATTACTCGTAGTTTTACTTTTGTAATTTGTCTTTGGTAACTATTTTTTCTTCTTTTTAATTTTTTTTTAGATTCTTTTCATTTTTTTTGTGTGCTTTTTATGTATAAAGACTTTTTCACTTAATTTTTGGGATTCTTTTTAACTCTGTCTCAAGTACTATATGAAATGGCATGTACCCAAGACATATGCTCCAAGTATCTAACCTAGCTTACACTCTAGTCTCTATCTTGACTTGACGTGACTTATACATTTACATAATTTATATACTAGATATTTATATATTTGTACAATAAAATTTTAAAGAGCGGGATTACATTTTCTAATGTTTTAATTTTTAACATTGAAAAAGAGTCGCCTATGATGTCCCTATTTTAAATGGATAGAAATCTCATTTATACATCTTTAAAAATATTATAAAATTAGTAGTTGTACTTGATGTGCAATGGACATGTTAATAGGTACTCTCATTTAGTATATAGTGTAATAAGAAATCAAGAAAAACCTCAAAGAAATATATATAATGAAAGGTCACTCCACATGCATCTAAAAAAACTTTCTACATTGATTTTTTTTAATGTTAATATTAAACAAGATTCACCTATGATGCTCTATTCTAAATGCATGGTACATTGATTCAAAAATATTCATAATGTACTATAAAATATAGAATTGCACTTGATGTGTAATAGGCATGCCAATAGATTCTTTCATTTAGAATATTATTATAAATAAATAAATAAATAAAAATTAGTGAAACATTCATCCAATAGTTGAAGGCTTTTCCTTGCATGTAAAAATCAATGCTTGGGCTTTTTAAATTTTAAAAATTGAATAGAAATCTAAAAACTTATAAAAGATTAGGTTAGAAATATTTAAATGTTATAGAATTACCAATTACATTTGATGTGAAATCAAGACATTGGTGTTGGTGTATTACATTAAAATAGATTAATTTGTAGTTTAGATTAATAAAAAAATAATAGTTACTTGGTACTTATTCTCATAGGTAGTTTGTCTAAGGGAAAACAGGGCTTTAAATAGCCATTTCATAACAATGTAAAAGCATCCTGAAGAATACACGATTTTTATATTTATGTTTTACCATTGTGCTCTTGCATATGGTATCAGAGCTACTATAATCTCAGGCTTGGCAGAGATGGAAAGATACGTTCATCGGTTTGGTGTGAAGTTGGAAGCATCTTGTCATGGGCGTGGTGAAACATTTCAATACAATCATACTAACTTAATTTTCTGAATGTCATTCTGGGATCGGTGCTCTTGACCAAACCAAAGTTCTAGATTTGCCTTGCTGGATGGAGACCATAAATTGTATATTGGTGTTCGTTGATGTTGCTGACACGCTGCAGAAGATGGGGATCAGACATTGTTGAAAAGATTTGGAATTCAAGTGGAGAAGCAGACACCAACCAATGGATAGCAATTTTCATAATTTGGTATAATGAGTTTTAATTGATGTTGGTAAAAACTTGAGTAGAAGAAATTATAATGGGGAGTAAGAGTGACCATTCATAGAAAGTAACTATCCACGGCTCTATACCTGAGTTGAGCAGCGACTTAAGACCTAATACCAGTCACGTGTTATGGGAAAACAGTGGTTACCATGGTTCGAGAGGTATTGGAGTGGACATTTGTTGTTTGCTGCCACCAAGTGATCATTCAATAGCAGTAGTTAGGTGTTTGCGGCTCATTTGTTTTGTTGTTAAAAGACACAGGTCTACTTGTTCTCAGAGAGTTATCAAAAGATGTGATTAACACAGGGAATGGAGCACAGAAATTGTTTCTAATGATAGACTGATCTCTGGTGATAAAACCTACAACTATCTCCAAGGCGTGTATAACTGAAGCAAGAGAATTTGTGTATGTTGGTCGCGTGAAAGACAATAGGAGTTTATTGTTTTATGAGACATTGTTTTTGAAGATCTTAAGTTAAAATAGTGGAAATTTTGTGGTGGATGTTGACTAAAGCCGTGAAAGAAGAAAACTTGTGTTTTTGTCATTAATCATGTTTCGACATGCCTTCATGAGGTTTTAGCTGTTAATGATACATTTATCAAGGATTATGTATGAGTTCTTCATCCATGTAAACAGAATAGTCATCCAAAATACATTAAGTTTTTTTTTAATTGTAATGGATGCATTATAGTTGCATATGACATCCTTGCTTTTATGTCATTGTATGCTTAGACCTATTGAGCCATCATTGTTACAATTGACAAGGCCTACAAATGTTCATATGCAATATCTAATGAATAGAGAATAAATAAGATCAAACTCGAGACTGGAGGCAATGGAGACATGATGTTTTCTATCACCCTGAGCTAGATTCTTGCTTAGGGATGATTCATTGCATGAGAAACATCTTACTTGTGTCCATGAAAAATGGGGGCTTGACATATTTGTCCTTGAAAAAAAGAGGAGACATGACATATTTGTATCCCTAAAGAAAAGAGGGGGCTTGGCATCATGGTTGTCTCTTCAAGGAGCGAGAGGGGAGCGAGATTTGGTTAATGATTTATTGAGCACTTGATGAGGCGTTAGACACACTCGGAGGAGATGTGGACTTTCAAAGAAAATATATATCATCTACAGGTATGTCAGTGATAATTTGTGTAGCACAAGAGATATTATTTCCACAACACTTGAGGAGCCGTTAGACACACTCGAAAGAGATGTGGAGCTTCAGAGGAAAGGAAATCTCATGTGCAACACTGGAGGAGGCATTAGACACACACGAAGGAGATGTGGAATTTTGAAGGAAATGTGTCTAATTGTGCATGGGAGGTGGGAACACTCATGTTGAGAAAATGCTTTTAGGTTCTATGGTCAAGATATCCACTGACGTAGTCAGTTTGGTATTTCTTGAGCGATCAAGGAGGTTTGGTGAAGGTGCTTCACCAAAGTCTCCAAAAGGGTTGGGTTCAAAATTGTTGCAATGTTCCACTCTTGTCCAGATTAATGTAATAAGGGGGAAATCTTGGTGTATTATATCAAAATAGGTTAATTTGTAGTTTAGATTAATAAATAAATAAATAGTTACCTGTTAGTTATTCCCATAGGTAGTTTGTATAAGGCAAAACAAGGCATTAAATAAACGTTGTATAACAATATAAAAGCATCCAGAAGAATACATGAATTTTACAATTATGCTTTACCATTATGCTTTTGTAATTGATAGGTACTTTAAATTATCTTTTGTCATAAGAATTACAAAATTTTAAAGAAATGTAAATATTTTATTTGTTTTTTCAGTTTCATAATACACAAAGGCACATAATAAGGAGTTGAAGTACATTACTTTTATTATAATCCTATAGACTCGTTTGAAGGACCAATGAAATTTATTCTAAAGTATCACCTCACTAGGATAAAATCCTTCATACTTCAAGAGTTGTGTCTCCCAAGATGTGAGAATTACCAAAATAGACTTTGAAATAAACATATACGTCTATGAGAAGCTTTAGATTTGAAACACAGTTGTCCCCAAATACTTGAAATTTCTCATGATCCAATTACTAATCCAATATTTTCTACAAGAGTTTGGCTCTACTAGAGAATATGTAATAAATCAATAGATGTAATAAAAAACCTTTAGAGTAAAGTATTTGTAATCAAACTTCTAAATCTTCAAGCTTTAGAATATATGTTAATAAGTAAAATATATGAGGGTTTTGCATATAATATTCACTTTTCTCTTTTATCCCAACTTGATTTATCATATATAGAACTACATTGATCAAATATTTAAAGTTTAAATATCATTTTGAATTTTTGTGGCTATATTTATCGATATGGAGAGTCTAGTCAAATTCCATAGGAGGCCTTACATCCAAATTTAATTTTTCTTCATATTCATATCTACGTGTTTCTGTGTTCCATCCTCCCTCTTATTGAGTTATAACTCATATAAAACAACTAGGAATTGAACCTATGATCTTCCACCTATTACTAGAGTGTTCTACTAATTGAGTTACTTGTCCCTCTTTGGCCATTCCATCATCAATTTTGGTGTAGCTTATATCTAAAACCCTCCTTAAGACACACCATAGGTTCTTGAGGCCCCTAGCTTGACTCTAATACGACATGTTGAGCTATATTTACTAGCTAAGACTAAAACCTAGGACCTTTCATTTGTTACTTGACTACTCTACCAACTACACTACTAGCTCCTCTTTAGCCAATCCAAGGTGTGGCTTATTTAGAAAACCTCTTTAGGTAGAGTGTACATACACATGCATATCTCTGAAGCTGAAGATTGGAGAGATACATAGATTTCATAAGCCTCATCTAATTTGATTGATGTAAGATCTAGAAATTTGAGATTGATATTGTATCTAGAAAACCTTCTTGTTTCCTCCTAATGTTGTATATGGAGCCTAATCTTGTTAAAGGTCTAATTTTTTGTGTGCTATTCACAACTACATTGGGAGCATATTTATTTAGAATGAAACCCTCTTTTGTAAGGGAATCAATTATTATACGAGAATATATGATAGAGAGAAAAAAAAATTGTAATGGATGTGGTGTAGATTGTATCCCTTTGTTTTGCTAAAAAATATTAACAAATGACTGGATATTTCTCCATAATTGTAGCTCATATTAGATGAACAACATATATTAGTATCTCTAACTTTTTCATTAGTTTTATAATATAATTTTACATTCATTTTATTGTATATTAATTTTTGAAAGGGAGTGAGTCTAACCCTAAAAAATGGAAACTATGTTGCATTGAGAGCCAATTTAACAACACACATTTAGATTTCTCTAACTAGATAAACCAACAAAGATGTCTAATTATAGATAAATAAAAAGAAGATTTTGATTATAGAAATAGAAAGTATGTATGACAAAGGGTTCTTGACCCAAGATTGAGTATCTTGGCCAAGGAAGGAAATGCACTATGTGGATGTCTATGTGACACATTATAGCCATGTACAAACCATAATAGAGAACACCCAGAATCTAGAAAAAACCATACTCATTTCTTTAGATAACCCGCAAAATGCATAAGTAAAAAGTATAATAAAAAATATTAAATAACATCTAGATGAATAAAAAATGAAATAAATAGAGCATATGCAAACCCTTATGCATTTGAATTCTTATAATAAACTAGCGCGCACACAAGAGAGGGAAAATATTTGGGATTGTTTGGAGACTTGCCTTAGTCAAGTCCCAGTTTTGGTATTTCCACCTCCATAGTAGCCAGATAGATAGATATATACCAACAAGATAAATAGATAAATAAATGATTTTATAAATAGGGCATGTGATAAATTTTGAGATGCTCAAAGATACAAGAGAGAAAAAGATATTACGAGATAAGCATTGAGAAAGAGAAGAGAGCTATGGATATTGGTACATGAGAGATTGTTGTCACAAGTTAGAGACTATTGTAGGGAGAAAGAGAGAGAAATAGAATGAAAGAGATTACAATAAAGATCCAAGAAGGACCAAGAGAGATTGAATGGAGTGAAAGGATGGATTTAAAAGTGACAATAGGAGGGGAAAAGAGGCTATGAGCCATTCTGAAGGATTGTAAGTTGTTTCCACTGAAGTGGATAGATGGAAAGTGTTGGAATGCCCACAAACAACATTTGAATGTTAGGATGTCATGAGATACATGTGTTGTGCACTAGTTTCTGAAACAATAGTGCCAAGTAATGATGGGGAAACAAGAGAGACACCTGGTTCATACAAAAGTGATGCTAAAATATAGCTACTCAAAAGGACCTTGAGGATCTTGAGAGGGAAAAGGGTGATGCAAGGGATATTAAGGACCTACACAAACACTAGGGTAATGAACACAAAAGTGGCTACAAAAGTGTAGGTAAAATTGCAAAAGGAGTATGCAATTTTTGATGCAAGGGCTTATGAATCAAGTAAGTTGTATTTTTCTAGATGGTCATACATTAGGGGAATATGTTTTTGATAGTGGTTTGGCCCCCATAAAGATAGATACAGTTTTCTAGTGGATTGGTCACCTCAAAGGAAGATATGATAAGATTTAATTTTAAAATAGACACGTCCCATGTATAAGAATGCACAAGTGAATGGAATATATATGGCCCCATTAAAAATATTAGCATATTTACTTTTCTAATATTATAAAGGATGTACAACTTTAAAGACAAATTCTTACTTGCACAAAACTATAGGGGAGGAAAATACTATTAGAAACTATTGTGCGGATTCCATATAGAAATTATGATTTCACACAATATTGTACCACTATGAATGGCAATGAAAAATAAAGTGTTTAGTGTCACATGGTGAGGAGTGACACAATAGAGTTAGGGAGGTCTAATAACCACACTTAATAACCCGTAGCATGCAAAAGGATATGATAGAGGTGGACCTTTATATCACTTATCTTGTGAAGAATATGAAATGGGTGTATCAATAGATGAAATATTTATGATGCTAAATTTATGAAAATTATTTGTTTTAATCCAACAAGGCCTTAAATTTACTAGTGGAGTGACCCAAACAATTGATGAAATGTATAGAAAGAAATATTTTCTAGAATTCACAAGTGAAACTTCTTATGTGTAGGAGGAGGAAGAGTAATTAAGTGGTCCTTGAGAAGCCCCAACAAAATGCACTCTTTCTTAGATAGCGAATGAGGAGTAGGAAGAAACCCTTTCACTTGTGGAGAAAAAATTGACTTCTCACAAGAAGCAGACATAGAGACATTAGACAATGGATGAGGGGATGAAGATAAAGGAGAACTCTTGTAGCCTAAATCCATTAAAAAAGAATGTGATTATGGTTCGAAAGGGATCTTAACCCATTTTTCCATGCACTTAATATTATTTCCTTTGTATTTATATCTAAAAAAAATATTGAATCCTCGACCATAATGCGATTAAAACTCCTCAAGAGGTGGAGGATTACTATAATAAGTAGTATTCACATTATCCCATGATACAAATGAATAATCATATTTGATACCATGTACAAATGACATTTTTGGAATACAAAGGTGGATAGTGTAAACTTTATATTCTCTAATGAAGAAGTATTTAAAGTCTAAAGAATCCCAATCATCACCAATAAAAACACTAAATTTTGAAGGAGATGAACAAGGATAAGAAAATCTACGACTCTCTACTTTATGAGGATCTTGTTCATTGGGAGCATCTTCTTTAGGGAACACTTTCTCATGGACCTCCTTTTTAGGAGACACCACAGGAACAGTTATTGGCATATTAGAAGATAATGATGCAATATAGTTCTTATAGGTAGGTGTAACTGAAGCATGATCATTTTATTCCATTTGGAATAAATTCATGGCATTAGGGTTAGCTTTGATTTTAACTACTTGATTGCTAGAATTTTTTTTAACAAAACCATGAAGAGTAGAATTAGCTACTCCCAAAGCAAGAATCTAAGGTCTACCCAAGAGAAGGTGGTATGGTAAAGGTCTTGGCATGACATATGCGAGGGTGGAAATAGTAATTTGTGTAGATTTTAAAGGAAAAGCAAGAGTTCCTAAATTTGTTGTGCCATAGTTATCAAACCCACGAATAAACAAAGAAGATTAAACAAGAGAGTTTGGATCCACCTTGATTTTGGGCAATAGGAATAAACTACAAATATTAAGAGTTGAACTAGTCACAATGGGAGCCTTGCTATTGCCCACACCATTAACATACACAATTATCATTAGTAGGTATGTTGCAATTTCTTATTTCAAAAGGTAGGAGTTTGTGTGGATAGAATATGATTTTCAGGGAATCCACTCAAATATGATTTATCAACATATTCTTATTTGTGGGCCAAATCAAAGAAGATAGCACGATCTTTTGAAAATATTCTTGAAGCATAACCTAGTAAATTGGAGTAGTTTAAAAAAAATCCTATATTTATATCTTATCGGGAGTAACATGAATTTTCTCAATGATATTGTAGTCACTTGGTTTCTTAACTCGATATTTAGGTGCTTGTGGAATATTTTCTTGAGAAAGTAGTAAACAAGTTGGATTAATAATATTTTTATTATTTTTGAGTGTTGTAAGTATGGTCTACAATTCTATGAGAATAAGCATTAGACTTTGTATATCTTGTAAAAAGATCTGGTGAGTCACTTTCAAAAGGAACACTATGAATTGAAAGAACACTCTTATGAGAAGGACTACTAGGAGTCACATAAATAACAGGCTTCTTCATCTTTCTAGGGGAAATGGAGACTACAATCACATTCATTGACTCCTTAAAATTTGTAGAGGAATTATTTGAAGGAAATATCTCAACATCAACCTCTAGAAGATCAAATGTAATAGAATATTCATCATTCACTAATGCACCATATCAAGAGGAGAATGCATTGGAATGAAGAGATTGTGGACTAACATTAGGAAAAATATTGATGATCCCATATTCGTGTGATAAAATACACTTTGTATTAGAGGGAATTTTACAAGAGGGATCAAAGGCATATATAAACATAGGCAGATCCAAATCACCATCACATGCTTGAAATGAAACATCGTTAGTACATTGAATAACACTAGAAAATAAACTTATAAAAGAAGATAACAATTGCATTTTGAAAATAATTAACTAAATTCAAGAATCATAGAATAAACAAGTTGGTCCAAGGTGGACATAGTATTTCTAAATTTACAACATGGAATGGGGTTCAAGGCAGTGACCTAAATTTTTTTTGAGAATGAGGAATCTTTGGGTTGTCATTTTTTAGTATAAGGACCACTCAAATGAATGATACATAATTGTTTTGAAAATAATGCCAAAGTAGTGTTCACATCAGGTTCACCAAAATATAATGGAGTAAATCTGGCCCTATAGGAAGGGAACTATGTTCTTTTGAGAGCCAATTTCACAACAAGCATTCAAATCTCTCCAACTACATAAACTAGTGAAGGTTTCAAATTACAGGTAAAGGAAAAGAAGATTTTTATTATATAAATGAAAAGTACAGATGATAGGGGTTTTCATTCAAAGAAAAAATGAACTTGTCCTACCCAAGGAAACCAATGTGATGTACAATCATTTGCATGACACGCTGGTGTCCTGTACAGACCGCAAAAAAGAATATCTCAAACCTGGAAATAAATCAACTTTTCTCCTTAGATGGCATGTGAAACCTAAAATTCATAAATATAATAAAAGGTATCGAATAAAATCTAGAGGAATAAAAAATAAAATAAATAGAACATAAGGAAATCTTCATATCTGTGAATTTGTTTAATAAACTTGCATACGCACAAGAGAGGGAAAATGTTTGGGGCTATTTAGGGACTTGCCTTGGTAAAGTCCCTATTTTGTGTTTCCACCTTTATAGAAGCTAGATAGATAGATAAATAAAATAAATAGATTAATAAATGATTTGATAGATAAGAGATGTGATAAACCCCAATATATTCAAAGATACAAGATAGATAGAAAGATATTGCAAGATAGAGTTGAGAAAGTTAAGAGAGATATGGATATTTCTATGAGAAATTATTGTAGCAAGTTAGAGACCATTATAGAGAGTGAGAGAGAAAGAGAATGAAGGGTATTACAAGAAAAATCCAAGAAGGACCAAGAGAGATTGAATGGAGTGAGAGGATGGTTTTAAAAGTGAGAATAGGAGGGAAAAAGAGGTTGATAAGCCATTCTGGAAGGTTTCAAAAAATTTCCACCAACCTAGACAGGTAACAAGTGTCAAAATGCCTAGAACCAACATTTGAATTTTAGGATGTCATGGGATGCATGCACGATGCACTAGTGCCCTGAAAAATAGTGCCAAAAAATGACGAGAAATAAGAGAGACACAGTTTATCCAAAAGAAACTCCAAAAGATAGTTGCTAAAAAGAACCTTGAGCATCCATAGAGGAAAAAGGTTGATGCAAGGACAAAAATGGACCTACACAAATACTAGGGGAATGGATCTACACAAATACTAGGCTACAAAATTGTGCAACTAAATTGCAAAAGGGGTACACAATTTTAAGGGCTCACACATATGCACTATCTTACATGTTTACTTACCTAGATAGTAAGTTAAGGTTGAAGAGATCCATGAGAAAAATTGAATTTACACATGTAAGATGTTGTTGAACATGAGAACTTAATTAACAATGTTTATAATGTTAATTGACACTTTTTCAAGTGCTACACCCTAATTTTTTAGATTGTCAAGGGTTAAACCATCTTAACTAGGAGTTAGTAGTGATAATGAAAAAGATTTTTTTATTAAAACAACTAAAAATAAAATAAAAATTTGTATTAATTTTCATTATAATGTTGATTAAGAATTTAAAATTTCCAATACAAGTTAACTTGTTAGTCAAATTTACCTATCAAAATGTTACAATTGACATTAAAGTTATAACCTTCTTAAGAAAAGATGTTTTATAAAACAACTAAAATAAAATTAAAATTTACATTAATTTTCATTATAATGTTGATTAAGAATTTCCAATACAAGTTAACTTTTTAGTCAAATTTACCTATCAAAATATTACAATTGACATTAAAGTTTAATTTTAAGACAAGATTAATACGTTTTTTTTAAAACAATAAATATTCACAATTTGATATAATCATAAAAGTAAATAAACCTCAAAAATCATTGTTAAACTTTAATATGACTGATTTTCCCTTCTATGATCAAAACCGAAGTACATAAGCGTACCTAGGGTAAATCATAAATACAGCAGTACTCCAACCTGAAAGGATAGACAAATCGTGCCATCAATTCTTCGGAGATTATGTGAAGCCGCAGAAACCATATTATAATATCTGGAAGCTCAGATTCGAGTTCCACTCATTTCCATAGTAACTGAAGAACAATTTCATCATAGAATATTACACCCATTCTGCCGACTGCAAGAAAACACACCCATTATATGATATCAGATTATTATTATTTTTAAGTGGAAAGATATCATAATAATTGTTTGCCCAATGCTAACATATGCCTTTAACTTGTTATGGAAGTAACAAAAGACGATATTGGGACAAATTTTGCACTTAATATAATAAAAAACAATAGACTATATGGAACTCTATTTAGCCTGTACAAAAGAATCAAGGCTCCAACTCTCATAAACAAGAACAAATAATAACAACATATTGAGTGGCAAAGAGACAGCGAACAAGAAGATTTACCTCCGGGGTTTAGGGTTTATCAATGGATCAGAAGAAGCTGTTTCAGCATGATATTTGAGAATGGAACTGAATTTGGAAAGGTAATTTGTGTTTGATTGCATGAACGTTTTACCCAATCTCGAACCCTCTCCTCTATTCAACACTGCTAAACAAACATTGCTGATGATACAAGAGTGGCAAGTTTCTTTAAAGATTTTGACTCAAACAGTACATATACTAACTTTTTCAATAGTATAACCCTAACTTTTTCAATAGGATAACCCTAAAGACTGAATTGTTTCCCACCAGACAAATTATCTATACAATCTGTGGGCTGAAATCAAGTAAGAAAGATGAAATCATCTTGAAAATAATATAACGAGTGATATTATACACCAAAAGACCAGGAAATGTGAGACCTTGCCATTATTCAAGGCAATTTGGAATGTCTTGTAGATGAGAAATATGTAACGATTAGGGCGCTGTGGTTTTAGATTGGCCACGTCACCAAAGGATTTGGATGACGAGGTTCATCACCTCACACAAGGTCTACATTTTTTCCATACATGTGGGAGTCATGGTGCCACATTTTCTGCTCAACCAAACTTTAAAATAGAGAGGCGGCATTCAAAGAGGCAGATACAATTGAAAACAAAAGAATAATGAGGAGCACACGATAGAATTCTGTCTTTTTTTATCCGATGGAAGAATTTTAATGATGTTTTTGAGAATCAAAAGTCATAACATTGACACATTTTTTTGTTTTATAAATAAATACAAGTAAAATTGACTCTTCTACTATGAATAAATAAATAAATTTTCTTCTCCAAGTTCTACATCCACAAATGATTCAAAAGATGGGTGTTGATTACCACAATGAAATACAATCACGTATCACAATTCCTGGTAGTCCTTCTCTCGCCAAACCGAGAAATCAATCAACATATCCTCATGATCGCAGAAGTAGAATGGACGAAGCTCCATTGCCTTAATGTTGTTGTTTTGAAAGAAGCACAAATCTTGATCAGAAATGGTCTCTGTTTCGAATCCCGTACAGTCAAATGGGAAATCAGCAATGCTCAATTCCATTTCCCCTCCTTCCAAAATGGGCTCCTCCAGCTCAAGAAAACCCAATTCAGTCTTCTCATCTTGGGCCTCTTTTACAGGCGGCTCAGCAAGAAAAACCTCATCTTTGGGCAGTGATGAATCCAATTGAGGAGCAATACAGTCGGAACATTTCTGCCCAGTTAAGCTTTGCACAACGCTTTTGAAGTGGGTTGTGTCGGTCTCTACAAAGACAGATTCGATGATTCGAATGATTACTCCCTTCTGCTGTTGTTTGCAGGGATTAGTGGGAATCTTGTTTCTCTTTGCGGCCATGTTCATAATGTTGTTAAGGATTGTGATGAATTCCTCTCTTGGGGTGTTCACACTTATTTATGTTGTCTGGAAATTGACTTGGTAGTCGAAGAATCTGTAAAAACTGCCTTTGTTAACGTGTAGAACGGTTGAGCGAAGTTGAAAAGGGACCACATTTAGTGTGACCAAGTAAGCTCACCTATTGAAGGCCGCTTCCAGGTTTCCCTGTCCTCGTCATTGAATTGAATGAGCGTCACCTCTGATGTCCCACATAGTACTAGGTCAGATATCTGGAATACCCAAATCAATCATTCCGGTCGACACCCCTTAAATGTTAAACAAAAACACATATGCATAGCTAACATGGTTCACTCCAAGTTCTTAAATATACATACGATTTTAACATTTTTTCTTGTTTTTATCTATAACTCAAGTGCTTATAGCTATTGTTTTGGCTTTTAGGTAGTTACAACGAATCTAGGTAGTTACGACGCACACACTCTAGAATCTATTATGCACACAAGAATTAATAAATGGTCATTTTGAGTTGACATCCTAGCTTTTTCTTCTAGAAATTGAATAAGAGTCACCTCTGATGTCCCTACATTTTAAATGCATAGAATACTGGGTCAGACATTCGAACTAGCAAATCCACCATTTCGTAGTACAACGTTCAATGTTAAGTTAAAATTAGTATTGACATCTCAAATATATCTATCTAAAAAGTATCACAAAATATTGATTTGGAGATAATTTATTTGTGTAGAAAGAAATTTAATTTGAACATATTTTAATTATAATGTACAAGGACAAACAAATTTTGTTGTGTCTATTTTGGAAATATAATGTTTAGTTTTAAATATTAATATTTAAACATTAAATAATTGTTAAATTTGAAGTGAAAGATAAGAATTCTTGTTAACACACTCATACCATTATAATTTACCTTTTAGTGTTCATGTCTCTCCACATTACCAAGTGTTGGTTAGTGGTGAGTTTGTGCTTAAATATTAGTTTATATAGTTTTGTATTAATTTGTGAAATTTGGTACTTCAGCATTTTCATGTTTAGTCATACTTGGTCAATCTATGGTCACAAAGTTTCATTTTGTTTATCCATCAAGAAGTTTAAGTTATGATTGTTTAAATAGTTATCTAGAACTGTGGTTTTGAATGACATTTTGCATGTTGTTAAAAGACTCCTTGTCAAACTATCAAACAATCAAATTAGGAATATGATATGTGCACTTTACTAGATCAAGGCTAGATCTAAAATTGAGATCTATTTTTGTGAAATGACCAAAATTTATGGACTTTACCCTCTGTGGAATTAAAATATTCAAATTCCAATAAAAACATTAACAAAGAGGATCATTTTTTAGGCCCATGACAGGTGGATTTTGGTGTGCATAATAGATGCATGTATCAACATTATTTCTTGAGTTGCTTGTCCTAATCCATCATATTTATTTCCTACCTTGACAATTAATTATTCAATTATCAATCCCACAACTACCAATCATTAATCTAGGCTATGTGTATGCATATTATTAGATTAGTTAGATTAAGTTTAGAGAAAGTTCAATTTCCTTTATATTTTGGTGAATTTGTTTACAAAACATAAGCTACTCTTGCCCCTAAAATTTCTCCTTAATTTCAAGGTTTTTTTATCCATCATTTCTTTTAATCTTTTCTTGGATTCAATCTTCCTTTTTCACTCGTATTAGAATGATCCATTCATTCTAGAGGTTGGTGCACTTATTTATGTAATGAAAAGGGTGTTGTACACCTTGCATAAGAAATAATTATTTTAATAATATAAAATAAATATTTATTTGTTGTGCACCATTAAGTGATGTGTAAATATTTATTTGATTTTAATTACATAAAATTGAATGTAACATTGATTAGATCTTTTATGTGTTAGTTGTGTTGGAACTATAAAAATTTGGCGAAGTATATGGATTTTTCCTCCAAGATTGATATTAGAATGTTTTCCCTTGTAAAAATAATTCACGTGTCAAGCAAGTGAGGTCTCCAGTTCAGTTGGAAGTAAAAAAATGCCTAAGGTCCGAGCTGATCTTTTCTTATTGGTCCCTGTGTTATGCCATGATGGTCGGCTGAATTCAAATATCCTTGTTATGCTTTACTGCTAGTTTGCGTGTCTTATTTGGTCAAAGTTTTCATTTGTGCAAACTCGCGGTGTCTTATAAATTTAGTCGGGCGCAAGGTTAGAAAATGTTAAGTCAAAAGGGTTGCGATCTTGTGAAAGTGTAAGTTTTTATTGTCATGGGTTCGCAAGAGGTTTTCTTAACTACATCAAATAGTTACGATATTGTGTTGGCGATTAATATAAGTCATATATGCAAGGTCGCGAGGTTGAAGTCAAGTTAATGTTTTATGTTGCATCCTTGCGATGAGGTTAGTGTGGCATTTGAAAGTATACCTTTTCGCAACATCATGTGGAAAATAATGGTTACGTGTAAATAGCTGTGATCATGTGATGGTGTCTTTAGCAGTTATGTTTTTGTCTATCTTAGGTTTGCAAGTATCTTTTAGGGTTAAGTCTTTGAAGTGCGAACAAGTGTAGAGGTGTCACATGTCCTAAAGTTTCAAAGCTAACTAACATTTTATGCAGGCACCGTAAGATCGCAAATATTTTTGTAAACACTTGAAGTTTGTTACGATGGTGCAAGGTTGTGACATTTTTACCATGGAGATTCAAAGAAGGACAAACCTTGTCATAGAATCACAATGGTTTTGAAAGGTTATATTAGTGTGTAGCGATGTTGCGAGATGATGCCACATGTCTATGATGTGATGATCAATAGTTAGCATGAGGTCGTATCCTATCTTCGCCTTAACATTTCTTGAATGCGATCTTGTGAAGATGTTAGAGATGATCAGTGGTGTGAGTTTGCAGGTTTATGATACAGTTTAATTTGAAGGTTGCGATCATGTGAAGTGATTGTGACAGGTTGGCGCAATTTCGCAAGGTATAATGTAAGTTATACTTTTATGATGTGAAGTCACATTGGATGCCATGTAGACCTTGCTAACAATTAACTTAGGTTGGAAAATAGCAAGTGGGGTCTAAACCAATATTTTTGTGACATGTCAAAAAATGTGTTTCCATGCTGGCATTCTTTTCAAATTATTTCACAAATACCTCAAGGGTTATAGACTTGCGGCTTGTTGATTACTTCTGTTTCCTCCATAGCTAATTGAGTTATTGTGTATGTATAACATTAATGTCGAGTTGATAGAGAGATAATTGGTATGGGAGAAAGATTGAAATTTCCAACAAAGTCATCATTTGCATATCAAACCTTAAGTGGATTTCTGTGTAATAGTAGGAATATCTAAGAAGAATCTGTTGTGTTATAGAGAAGCATGTTTGCTATTGAAGATTTTTTATCTGGTGAGAAAATTTGTTATTACACGGAGATGGAAGAACCGAGTACTTCCACTAAATCAGCAGCCGCGGGAAGGAAGAAAAAAGATAAGTTTTATAAGGAATGGTTTCAATTGCTGGCTCAAACATCACATTCATTATCAACAAATGAGCAGGCATGGAGGGATATGTATTCCCAGTGTAACAACCCAGACACTCACGGTTCCATTGGTTCTTCTATGTTTTTAATCTTCTTCAATAATAGAGTGAAGGAAATCCTCGTGTATAACCCTTGGGTCCTGAATATGCCGAAGTTGATAGTACATGATGTATTTGTGGATGTTGACCTAGTAAAAGAATTAGCAAAATGTTACTGTCTGCTCACCAAATGTATCAGAAAAAATGATAAATCTACACTTGTCAGAATTGACAAGGCTAGATTTGTCGAGACATTTGGTGTCACCGAAGCAATGAGTGTAGATATAGACTTGGATGCAAAAAGAGAAAATATCACCTGCATAAACGTGCCTTGAAGAAGAATGCAATTCCTAAGTTTATGCAAGGAGATGGGAGGAAGATAATACCAATTCTAGATAATATAAACAGACCATATGATTTGGATATCTTCCACAATTATCTCAAGTATAATGTATATGGTTTGTACAAGGTTTTGGGAGTAGATGGAAGAAAAATAGTTACAGAAGATCTGTTGATGGTAGCTATGGACATTCAACACCCACATGTGACCAAAGAATATGATTGTAAAGATAAAAAATTTATGATTATTATTATGTTTGATTGATTAATGTTTAATTGAATGTGTTGTGATGGATGTGGGAAGATTTGATTTCCCCCCCTTTACCCTAAATTCATAAAGGGAAGATCCAAATTGATTAACCATAAAGAAAGGATCAATGCACAAGTGAATCAACCTATTTAGAATAAAGATAAAGAGCGAAACCCTAAATTATGTTTTATGGAAAAGGGTATGTAATAGATTTAGGAAGATTAAAACTTTAATTAAAATAAATTGAAGAGAAGTACTAACATCAAAATGCAATAGATCTGAAGAATGCTATTTTTGGGTGTCTGCACTGAGTTTCTAGAAATTCTGCAACCAAATCTAGAATAGAAACGCAAAGACGAAGAAAACCCAAAAATATTTTCACGATCTGGTTTAGGTTTGATTTTGACCAAAAAATGAATGTCACCTTTGACCCAAAAATTAATGTTGCCTTTGACCCAAAAATGAATGTCGTCTTTGACCTGCATAGTTTGATAGAAAATCTATTTTCAGATCCTGAAAGTTTTCTGAAAAGGGTATCCGGATCTGCACTCCAATTTGCTGTCCCGAACCTGTCCCTGCAAGAAAAATAGTTTGTTTGTTGGCGGAATGGGTTTTCCTTAGTCAAACCCCTATTTAGGAATTAACCTTGAAATAAATAATTGAAATAGAGAATGTTAGCAAGTAGTAGAAGTGGATCTAACAATGAAGCTATGAAAATAGATATGCAATTATACTTCAAATGTAAACAAGTTTGTTGATATGAAAGTTTTTTGACTCAACATAAAAAAACCATAAATGTAACTCAAAACCTCCATGATTGTATTCTTGGAATTCACCTTGAAGGAAGAATGAATGAATCTTGAAGATGCACAAAGGATCTTGAAGGAAAATCACACCATCATGTTGGATAGATTTAAGGTTTGGAATGATTAATCTTAAATGCTTGAACCAAATCCCTTCAAAGGCTTGAATGCTTGAATCCTTGATCTTCAATGGAGAACTTGGATGCTTGAAAGTATGTATAATAATAGATGCTTGATGATGATGATAATTGATTGAGAATCACCTAGGTGAAAATGCTTGAGAAGTCTTAGATGTACTTAGAATTTTCTTTGATATCGCTTAGATGAAAATGAGAGGAGAATGCCTCCTTATATACAAATCAAGGGCACAATATTCTAGAGAGTCTGACATAGGAGAATTAAATTCAATTAGGCATATACCCCTAGAAGTGGACCTATATTAAATATAATTTCAAGATTTTTTATTTAGGAACCTGAAACAGCCGACCCGGAAGCGGGAAATGAACTTTTGAATGACCCATGACAGCCGACAAACTTTCCAATTAGAAAGGGGGACCTAGGTAAAAATAGAGGTTGACCCTAACCTAGTTCAAGGCCAAGGTCAAATTTGACCTAGGTCAAGGTCAAGGTTGAGGTGGACCTTGACCCAGGGAGTCACAACCCCTAGAAAATGTGCTAGGTGGGATAAATAGTGTCCAAAGAGGCCCAATCAGGGTCCTAAACAGGTACAGAAGCTGGAGAGGGTCCAGAAACAAGAGGACAACATTATAATGGTCAAAAACAACTCCTAAGGAGGGATAAACATTCTTAACATGGAAGTGCTTCCATTTTAAGATGATACATTCAGTCCCCACTTTGGCAGGAGTATGGAAATCGAACATACTCGCGGTAAAGTTAGAAGAAAGACTCAAGTGGATCCCAATGAGGTAGAAAATCACTTATTCAAGGACATGAGCCCCCAGGCCAAGGATTCTAACTCAACATAAACGCACAAGAGCACGAAAACAAAAAAACAAACAAAAATGAAAATACATAAAAGGAAAAGGGTTAGTACAAGACAAACCCAAATCAACTAGCAAAGGAAACCTTACTAAGAAATGCTTCCTATACTAATATCATATTTGGAAAGCTATCATAAAATCATAAATAACTATATAAGAAGGACAAGAGAAATACTATAAATAACATAGCTTCATGATCTAATCCTACTACCATGAAAGCGAAAGAGAGGAAAGATAGAGAGGGTGATTACCTCACCTAGTAAGATGCCCATCTTACCATGAATCACCAAGGAGGGAGAGCCCAATAGGTTCACCCATAAATTGTTCTTTGTAATTGGAATGCGTCTTTTGACGGCTTTTGGAATACCCATACATCCACATTTTTGCATCACCATGGAATATAAAATGCGTGTCTCTTCAGAATTTAGCAACTTATGTGCGTTACCTTCCAAGGATTTAGAATATTATAAACTGAAAAATATGTATCTTCTTCAGGATTTAGCAACTTATGTGTGTTACCTTCCAAAGATTTAGAAAAAATAAACAATAAAAATAAAAATGCTCGTGTCTTCAGGATTTAGCAACTTATGTGTGTTACCTTTTGAGGATTTAGGATGAAATAAACATTAAAAATGCGTGTCTCTTTAGGATTTAGCAACCTATGTGTGTTACCTTCTGAGGATTTAGCATATTGTAAAATGTAAACTATAGTATAAGGAGACCCTATATATGCCCCTCCTTATCATGGCTACCTACTAGGAAGGATAAGGAAGAGAAAGAGGATACCTACTTCACAAGGTAAGGAGATATCTTGTTTAACAATAATGTACACTATATCCTTAGCGAAGAGTATTGACCCTTACATCTAAGAGCATAGATAATCGTGAAAAGGATATGTCACTTATCAAAAAAGGATCCTCAAAGAGGAAGAGATCTTATTGGCAAGACCCCTACCATAGAGGAGTGCTTAGGATAAAATGTCATCTTCTAAAGAAAAGCAAAGAGGGACCAAAGATTCGATCATCAATCCCTTGCGATCAAGAGGAAGAGGAATCTTGGAATGAAGGAAGTAAACTCTAACCCAAAGCAAGAGTAAGATTTTATAAAGAACATAATTTGCAAAATAAAGAAGAGGTGATGACCTAGGACCATCGCCTTTCATACAAAAAAGATGTCCATAATCAAAACATAAATCTTTATAAGGAAATAGAGTTGCAAAATAAACAAATGCTACTAAGCCAAGGAAACTAAATCCTTAGATAGAGAGGAAGAAGGAACACCTTTCCCCCCAGGGATGAAAGCAAGGGATCCCAAAAGAAGAGATATCTTTGCAAAACAAATTTTTTTAGAAAGAATATCATGGAAACTAGGGGAGCGTTATGGATGATTATACACAAAAGAATAATATAGTGTATCATAATACAAAACCATAGGGATAACATATTAGAAAGAATACCAATTAAGCTCAAAAACAAGATACATGCTAAGAGCATAATGGATCCTAGAAGATTGGAAGGAAATACCTCTTACCCCCAAAATAAGAGACAAGAGGAGAAAAATGATCTAATTTATAGAAGAACAAGGGGAATGCCCTATATCAAAATTATGAATAAATTGTAATACCGCACTAGAATGAGATATAATTCCTAAAGAAGCTCTTTCTCTAACATATAGCTTGAAGTGCAAACAATCAACAAGTAAATGTGTATTACTATAATGAAAAGGACATTTGTATTTGGAGAGAGCATCTTTCGGCATAGGTTTAAAGATTTCTTTCTTAGAATTCATTTAACTAAACATACACTTTCTTAGCCACATCTTGAGGAGTATCAGGGTGATCTGAGGAAGGTATTGGAAGAAGAAAATGAAGAGGAGGGCGACAGTTAAAAATCAACCACTTTTATTTGAGAATGTGGGAATCCTATACCATTCATATATTTTTTAGGGGATAAATGAATCAGGTTTTTAATGCCATGTTCATTAACACCAAGCCCTAAACCCTTATACCCTTGTTTATCCACCATATTCTATACTGTAGTATACATATCTTGTAAAGATTCTGCAGGAGATGATTGGTTATGGTGGTCATGATAAAATGTTTTGTAAGGTGGAATGATAGGTTTAGAAGGATTTTCCTTCCACTTCCCTTTAATATCATCATGAATCGAATAAGAAGGGGAAGGTAAATGAAAGAATTCTTGCACATCTGCATCATGAACCCTAGTTTGAGCCCCATCATAAGTTTGGGAAGAAATAGGAAAAATAGGAATGGGAATATTAGGAATTGGATTAGGAGTGATAGGATTAGGATTACGAATATTAGGAAATGGGGTATCATCTACCAAGTTCTTCACATAATCCAGAAGAGCAATGAGTCCTCCACATAATTTCTTAATGAGTCCTCAATCTTATAATAGCGTAGGAAAGTGAAACATGAAGAGTGAAAAAAATAATGAAATGGATGATACTCTCATAAACATCATAAGTACTATAAAGAGATGCTAAGAGAAGAATAATGAGGAAAATAACTACACACCAAACCATCTTAAAGATCTTCATACTGAATGAAATGAAAGAAATGTTTTTATGTTTTTACGAGTATTTAGATTTTTTTGTGTTTTAAAATGCAAGAGAATAAAAGAAAAATAATATAATATGTATACAAAAGATAGTTTATAAGGAAAAGAGGCAAAGCATCTAGCACCAAAAAGAAAGAGTTATCTATCGCGGGTTCACCAAAATGTAAAGATAAATTTTTTTATGATTACTATTATGTTTGTTTGATTAATGTTTAATTGAATGTATTGTGATGGATGTGGGAAGATATGAATTCCCCCCATTTACCCTAAATTTATAAAGGGAAGATATAAATTGATTGACCCTAAAGAAAGGATCAATGCATAAGTGAATCAACCTATTAAGAATAAAGATAAAGAGAAAAACCCTAAATTTTGTTTTATAGAAAAAGAGTATGTAATAGATTTAGGAAGATTAAAAATTTAATTGAAATGAATTGAAGACAAGTACTAACCTCAAAATGCAACATATCTGAAGAATTCTATTTTCAGGTGTCTGGAATTAGTTTCTAGAAATTGTGTAAGTGGATCTGGAACATAAATGCAAAGACAGAGAAAAACTAGAAATATTTTCTGTATCTGGTTCAGGTTCTATTTTGACCCAAAAATTAATGTCACCTTTGACCCAAAAATTAATGTCGCCTTTGACCCAAAAATGAATATCGCCTCTGACCTGCACAGTCTGATAGAAAATCTATTTGCGGATCCTGAAATTTTGTCAAGAAGGCTATCTAGATCTGCACTCTAATTTGATGTTCCAAACCTGTCCCTGCAATAAAAATGGTTTGTTTTTTTGGGAAGGGGTTTTCCTTAGTCAAGCCCTAATTTAGGAATTAACCTTGAAATCAATAATTCAAATAGAGAATGCTAGCAAGTAGTAGAAGTAGATCTAACAATGAAGCCATGACAATAGATATGCAATTATGCTTCGAATGTAAACAAGTCCGTTAATATGAAATTTTTTTGACTCAACATAAAAAACCATAAATGTAACTCAAAACCTCCATGATTTTATGCTAGGAATCCACCTTTAATGAACAATGAATGAATCTTGAAGATGAAAAAAGGATCTTGAAGGAAGATCGCACCATCATGTTGGATAAATCTAAGGTTTGGAATGATGAATCTTGAATGCTTGAACCAAATCCCTTCAAAGGCTTGAATGCTTGAATACTTGATCTTTAATGCAGAACTTGGATGCCTGAAAGTATGTAGAAAAATAGATGCTTGATGATGATGATAATTGCTTGAGAATCACTTAGGTGAAAATGATTGAGAAGTCTTAGATGTGCTTATAATTCACTTTGATGTCGCTTAGATGAAAATGAGAGGAGAATGCTTCCTTATATACAAGTCTAGGGAACAATATTCTAGAGAGACCGAAATAGGAGAATTAAATTCTAATTAGGCATATACCCCTAGAAGTGGACCTATATTAAATATAATTTCAAGATTCGTTACTTCAAAACCCAAAATAGCCAATCCGGAAGTGGGAAATGAACTTTTGAATGACCCCTGATAGCCGACAAACTTTCCAATTGGAACGGGGGACCAGGGTCAAAATCAAGGTCGACCCTGACCTAGGTCAAGGTCAAGGTTGACTTTGACCTAGGTCAAGGTCAATGTCCAGGTGGACCTTGACCTAGGGAGTCAAAACCCCTGGAAAATGTGCCAAGTGGGATAAATAGTGTCCCGAGAGGCCCAATCAGGGTTCTAAATAGGCACAGAATCTGGAGAGGGTGCAGAAACAAGAGAACAACAAGATGATGGTCAAAATGCCCCCTAATTATGGATAAAATTTATTAACAAGCAAGTGCTTCCATTTTAAGGTGATACATTAAGCCCCCACTTTAGCGGGAGTATAGAAATCAAACATACTCATAGTAAAGTTAGCTAAAAGACTCCAGTGGATCCCAAAGAGGTAGAAAATCACTTAGTCAAGGACATGAGCCCCCAAGCCTAGGATTCTAACTCAATATACATGCACAAGAGCACAAAAACAAAAAACAAACAAAATCCAAAAGACATAAAAGGAAAAGGGTTAGTACAAAACAAACCCAAATCAACTAGCAAAGGAAACCTTACTAAGAAATGCTTGCTATACTAATATCATATTTGGAAAGCTATCATAAAGCATAAATGATTATATAAGAAGAAAAAGAGCAATACTATAAATAACATAGCTTCGTGATCTAATCCTACTAGCATGAAAGTGAAAGAGAGAAAAGATAGAGAGGGTGATTACCTCACCTAGTAAGATGCTCATCTTACCATGAATCACTAAGGAGGGAGAGCACAACACGTTCACCCATAAATTGTGCTTTGTAATTGTAATGTATCTTCTGATGGATTTTGGAATACCCATAGATCTACATTCTTGTATCACCATGGAATATAAAATGTGTGTCTCTTCAGGAATTAGCAACTTATGTGTGTTACCTTCTAAGGATTTAGCATATAATGTAAATTGAAAATGTGTCTTATTCAGGATTTAGCAACTTATGTGTGTTACCTTTTGAAGATTTAGCAAAAATAAACAATAAAAATAAAAATGTCTATCTCTTAAGGATTTAGCAACTTATGTGTGTTACGTTCGGAAGATTTAGCATGAAACAAACATAAAAAGTATGTGTCTCTTCAGGATTTAGCAACTTATGTGCGTTACCTTCTGAGGATTTAGCATATTGTAAAATGTAAACTATAGTATAATGAGACATTATATATGCCCCCCTCCTTATCATGGCTACCTACTAGGTAGGATAAGGAAGAGAAAGAGGATGCCTACTTCAGAAGGTAAGGAGATATCATGTTTAACAACAATGTACACTATATCCTTAGAGAAGAGTATTGACCCTTACATCTAAGAGCATAGATAATCATGAAAAGGATATGTCACTTATGGAAAAAGGATCCTCAAAGAGGAAGAGATCTTATCAGAAAGACCCCTACCATAGAGGAGTGCTTAGGATAAAATGTCATCTTTCAAAGAAAAGCAAAGAGGACCAAATATTCGATCATCAAGCCCCCTACGATCAAGAGGAAGAGGAATCTTGGAATGAAGGAAGCAAATTCTAATCCAAAGAAAGAGAAAGATTTTATAAAGACCGTAATTTGCAAAATAAAGAAGAGGTGATGACCTAGGACCATCGTCTTTCATACAAAAAGGGTGTCCATAATCAAAACATAAATCTTTACAAGGAAATAGTGTTGCCAAAAAAACAAATGCTACTAAGCCAAGGAAACTAAATCCTTAGATAGAGAGGAAGAAGGAACACATTGCCCCCAGGGATGAAAGCAAGGGATCCCAAATGCAGAGATGTCTTTGCAAAAAAAATGTTTTTAGAAAATATATCAGGGAAACTAGGGGAGAGTTATGGATGATTATACACAAAAGAAGAATATAGTATATCATAATAAAAAAACATAGGGATAACATATTAGAAAGAATACCAGTTAAGCTAAAAAAAGGGATACATGCTAAGAGCATAATGGATCCTAGAAGATTGGAAGTAAATACCTCTTGCCCCCCAGTAAAGAGACAAGAGGAGAAAAATGATCTAATTTATAGAAGAACAAGGGGAATGCCATATATTAAAATTATGAAGAAATTGTAATACCACATGAGAATGAGATATAATTCCTAAAGTAGCTCTTTCTCTAACATATAGCTTGAAATGCAGACAATCAACAAGTAAATGTGTATTACTATAATGAAAAGGACATTTGTATTTGGAGAGAGCATCTTTCGGCATAGGTTTAAAGATTTATTTCTTAGAATTCATTAATTGAACATACACTTTCTTAGCCACATCTTGAGGAGTATCAAGGTGATCTAAGGAAGATGTTGGAAGAAGAACATGAAGAGGAGGGTGATGGTTAAAATCAACCACCTTGATTTGAGAAGGCAGGAAGCCTATACCATGCATATCTTTTTTAGGGGATAAATGAATCGGGTTTTTAATGCTATGTTCATTAACACCAAGCCCTAAACCCTTATAGCCTTGTTTATCCACCATATTGTATCCTGTAGTATACATATCCTGTAAAGATTCTGAAGGAGAAGATTGGTTATGGTGGTCATGATAAAGTGTTGTGTAAGGTGGAATGATAGTTTTACAAGTATTTTCCTTCTGCTTCCCTTTAATATCATCATGAATCAAATAAGAAGGGGAAGGTAAATGAAATAATTCTTGCACATCGACATCATGAACCCTAGTTTTCAAGCCCCATCATAAGTGTGGGAAGAACTAGGGAAAATAGGAATGGGAATATTAGGAACTGTATTAGGAGTGATAGGATTAGGATTACATAGATTAGGAAATTGGGTATCATCTACCAAGTTCTTCACATAATCCAAAAGAGTAATGAGTTCTCCACATAATTTCTTAATGAAAGTTTTGAAAGTAGGAATACTAATACTAGTCAATCTCATAATAGCATAGGAAAGTGAAACATGAAGAGTGAAAACTGTAATGAAATGGATGATACTCTAATAAAAATCATAAGTACTATAAAGAGATGCTAAGAGAAGAATAATGAGGAAAATAACCACACACCAAAGCATCTTAAAGATCTTCATAGTGAATGAAATGCAAGAAATGTTTGTTTATATTTTTATGAGTATATAGTTTCTTTTGTGTTTTAAAATGTAAGAGAATAAAAGAAAACTAATCTAATATGTATACAAAAGATAGTTTCTAAGCAAAAGAGGCAAAGCATCTAGACCAAAAAGAAAGAGTTGTCTATTGTGGGTTCACAAAAATATAAAGATAAAAAAAATTATGATTATTATTATGTTTGATTGATTAATGTTTAATTGAATGTGTTGTGATGGATGTGGGAAGATATGATTTCCCCCCGTTTACCCTAAATTCATAAAGGGAAGATCCAAATTGATTAACCCTAAAGAAAGGATTAATACATAAGTGAATCAACCTATTAAGAATAAAGATAAAGAGTAAAACCCTAAATTTAGTTTTATAGAAAAAAGTATGTAATAGATTTAGGAAGATTAAAACTTTAATTGAAATGAAAGGAAGACAAGTATTAACCTCAAAATGAAACAGATCTAAAGAATGTGGTTTTCGGGTGTCTGCACTGAGTTTCTAGAAATTTTGCAACCAAATCTGGAACATAAACACACAGACAGAGGAAACCTAGAAATCTTTTTTGGATCTGGTTTAGGTCCAATTTTGACCCAAAAATGAATGTCACCTTTGACCCAAAAAAGAATGTCACCTTTGACCCAAAATGTATGTCGCCTTTGACCTGCATAGCCCAATAATATTTTTTTTTCTGGATCCTGAAATTTTATCGAAAAAGGGTATCATGATCTGCACTCTAATTCGTTGTTTCGAACCTGAACCTGCAAGAAAATGGTTTGTTTGTTGGGGAAGGGGTTTGCCTTAGTTAATCCCCGATTCAGGAATTAACCTTGAAATTAATAATTGCAATAGAGAATGCTAGCAAGTAGTAGAAGTAGATCTAACAATGAAGCTATGACACTAGATATGCAATTATACTTTGAATGTAAACAAGTATGTTAATATGAAATCTTTTTGACTCAACATAAAAAACCATAAATCTAACTCAAAACCTCCATGATTGTATGATTGGAATCCACCTTGAAGTAAGATTGAATGAATCTTAAAGATGCACAATAGATCTTGAAGGAATGTTACACCATCATGTTGGATATATCTAAGGTCTGGAATGATGAATCTTAAATTCTTGAACCAAATCCCTTCAAAGGCTTGAATGCTTGAATCCTTGATCTTCAATAGATAACTTGGATGCTTGAAAGTATGTAGAACAATATATTCTTGATGATGATGATGATAATTTAATGAGAATTACTTAGGTGAAAATTCTTGAGAAGTCTTAGATATGCTTATAATTCGCTTTGATCTCGCTTAGATGAAAATGAGAGGAGAAGGCCTCCTTATATACAAATCTAGGGCACAATCTTCTAGAGAGACCAAAATAGGAGAATTAAATTCCAATTAGGCCTATACCCCTAGAAGTGGACCTATAAATTAAATATAATTTCAAGATTTGTTACTTCGAAACCTGAAACAGCTAACCCAGAAGTGGGAGAAGAACTTTTGAATGACCCCCGACAGCCGACAAACTTTCCAATTTGAAAGGGGGGACTGGGGAAAAATTGAGGTTGATGTTGACCTTGGTCAAGGTCAAGGTTGAATTTGACCTAGGTCAAGGTGGAGGTGGAACTTGACCTAGGTAGTCAGAACCCCTGGAAAATATGCTAGGTGGGATAAATATTGTCTAGAGAGGCCCAATCAGGGTCCCAAACAAGAACAAAAGTCAGAGAGGGTGCAGAAATAAGAGAAAAACATGATGATGGTAAAAAAAAACCCCTAAGGAGGGATAAACGTTATTAACATGGAATTTATTCTATTTTAATATGATATAATGATTATGCAGGTTTTATCATCAACAAAATTCACAATGGCCTGGTTGATATTCAGAGCAATCCTTCTCCAATTGATTTCAAGCATTACTCAATTCTAACTCATCTCATCCTATTTTTCAATGATCATTATATGGATAAGGATTTGATACTTCTAGAGGAATACATGGGCATGTCGATGCCAGTGCAACTCTAGATAAGGGTATGGGAAAGTACTACTTACTCTTCTTCTTTCTTACATTTTGAAAACTGGATTGTGAATCCTATTAGAAATATTTTTGGTGAAAAAGAGGATAGGATTCCTCTAGAACTGAGAAGAATTATCTAACCTTTGCACGCTAAAAATCAAGGGCTCATTACGCATAATTGGGGGGGTTCTTTTCTGTTTGAAAATTTTACTAGTATTAGAGTTTTTACTTGTACTCAGCCACCCTATATCTTGCCAAAATATGTCCCTATTAGGCTAGGTATAATTGAGTTCATTTTTCAGTTGACATTAGTTGATAAAGAATATTTACATCCCAAGAAGAAGATAGGTATCTTCTTACCTAGATTGTGGGTGGTGAGTGATTTTACAATAGGTAAATGGGCCTTAGATTGTATGAATAATTTCTTAAGATAATATAGATTGTATACTACCAAATTGAGAGTATGTGATCCTGAGGGATTCATGAGGCACGCTTTGAAGGAGATGGCAAATATTGCTTTTCCAGTTCATGAGCCTTTACACAAAGAGGATATCACCAGGAATACAATTGTTATAGATTAAATGATTAAGAATAGGATAAGATGAAATGACATTCAGAGAGTTGAAAGGGAGTTCAAAGAATTGGGTTCATGCACTCAAAATAAGAAGATGTGTAAAAAATAAAAATTGTATTACTCTGAATCTAGTTTCTAAAATACTAAAGTTTTCTAAAAACCAATAAGATCAAAAGGGTCAAACCTTACGTGCACGAAAAATTGTTCCTGATTTTTTTAGAAAAACATAACATAGTTATTTCCGTGCGCTGTACAAAAGATATAGTTATCTTAGTATTTTTCAAATCCCTTTAATAGGATGATAGGTAAGAGTGATATCTAGTAGTTGTGTATTTTTTATAATTTTAAGATGAGTATTTTTATTCTGTGATATTTTCAGGTGATCGTATCCTGAAAACTTTGTACCTGTTTGTGCATTGGCCATAACTTGCATCAAAATAATTGAAAATGAAATCTTTTTTTTTTAAGTGTATAGAATGAAGTGTAGAACAATAATATGTAATTTATTTTTAATTTGGTTGAGTATATCAAACATTATTAAAAAAATGGTAGGCATATGTCTGTGAGGACTGTGAAGACACTAGTAAAGAAAATTAAAGTTTACTATGCTAATGTTGTCCAAAAATTGAAAAATATATATGGTTAGAAAGCTAAGATGACTTATGAGATTATGGTGAAAACTATAGAGCTACATTGTTGACAAATTGCAAACCTGATGAAGATAAAATCAAGAATTCATCTTACAAGATGAAAAAATGTCGAAAAGAACAAAATTGGGGGCAAAATGAGCCTTGAAGCCTTTGGGTCATTTTCAGAGGCTCTTCCTAAGCCATAATCTGATTGGGTTCTAAAAAGTGAAAAGTACTTTTTCAACTCTTACATAACCCGATCAGGTTCTAGAGAATAAAATGCACAATTTTCACTTCTTCAAAACTCGATCGAGTTATGAAGAAGTAAAAATTATGCTCTCTCTCTCTCTCTCTCTCTCTCTCTCTCTCTCTCTCTCTCTCTCTCTCTCTCTCTCTCTCTCTCTCTCTCTAACCCTAATACAAGTTTTGTGCTTTTTAATGAAGTAATATCTTTCAATGTTTTCTTACAGCCTAATACTTATTTAATCTATTCCTATAGTTTGTTTATAATTCTTCCATGAGCTTGTACTTGAGGATTTTAATATCAAAGATATTGTCTAAAGGTATCAGTTGTGTATGTGTTTATCTCCATGTATGTATTGAGGACCTTCAAGACCTTTTTGAATACATTGAGTATGTTAAAATGATATATACTTGATGGATATATATATTCTTCTATCAAGGTGACTTTTGATGAATCTTGTATCTCACTTAATGATTTAGGATATTTCTCATGATTATGCTGATTTATTATTAGTATCCATTATGGACTAACCCAATGCTCAAGATTCTAATCCTCATTATGATAATGTTGCATTCTTTGTTTGTGAGTGTGTATACATGATGTGTTTTCATGATTCAGAATGAAGCCGTAGTTACTCACATGGGTGAGATCCACATGATGTATCGATCCCAATCATTTGTCTGCAATGTCTTATGTTATATGTATATCAATGCACATATATTTATGCTCTATGATGTAGGCTTGTAGGTATTGGGCATCGACTTCACCTGGCTTCATAGGTCTAAGTGTTCCCCAAAATCCTTGTTCTTTGTTGTTGATACGGAGACAATACCAAGTTCTAGCAATAATAAACCTACCTTTGGTCCTTTTCTTATGACCCCTTGCACCTGGGTTGGGTACTCTTGAGTTGGTCCTGGTTTTATTTTCTTTGGCATGATGATAATTTGTTTTGTTATCTGGATAGCTTTGTTGCCTTGATTAATTTTGTAATTATTATCCATAGGTCTTATTATTTTATGGTATCTTATTATGCTAGCTTGGATTATTTTAAATTGTTTATGGGATATTAGTTATAGTTCTTTGGACTTAATGAGTATTCATTTGTGCGAGTGGTAATTATATTTATTCTTAATGGTATGCACTATCTCTTATTAAAGGGTTATTTTAATATTAGTAAACTCTATGGAATTAAATGCCTTATATTGAATGTTGTGAAGTATATTCATAAATGTATGTTCTACAATAATAATGTTTATATGGGTATATGTACACACACACACACACACACACACAGATATATATATATA
>MU226897.1:385819-403284 GCA_018584345.1 Thuja plicata
TATATATATATATATATATATATATATATATA
Organism: Thuja plicata; assembly: GCA_018584345.1. NCBI lineage: Eukaryota > Viridiplantae > Streptophyta > Pinopsida > Cupressales > Cupressaceae > Thuja > Thuja plicata. The sequence goes on from MU226897.1 coordinate 385,852, forward strand.
TTAGTAAAAGAATTAAATAATTGTGTATTTATAATTAAAATAAACAATGTTGCCATAAAGACCACAGTGTAATTATTAATGACATTTTGATGGCTAGAGTAACTAGAATGTAATCTAGTGCTGGTAGATATATTTACTAGGGTAAGAGTAAATTTACATAAACCTTCCTTAAAAATAAATTAAATAAGTATGGTAATGAATACTAAATCATTCCCGTGAACAACCTATATCTTGGGATAAATTTATATTTAAAACTAATATGATTCTAAACTATTAACCAATCTTTAGTTATAGATGGTTGCGTCGGTTGGATTTTTCCCGTACAACCACTCCTGTAGCATATTTATGAGAGGAGATTTTGTAGAGAGGAGGGGGTTGGAAAAAGAAGGGAATAGGAAATTTATCAGAGAAATACTATTATGATAAAGGGTAGAAATCATTATTTTAAATCATCAAAAGGAAGGTGGAGGCTTGAAGCTATATCTAGAATAAATTTTTATGCTTGTAGAGTCTAAAGGAGTTTGGAAAGTGGCAGGAATAATCTAAGAAATTCTATCTCAATGGTTTCTCCGCAGGACTCCAAGTAGGATCTTTCCTAGAAGGATATCCTTCACATATGGTTACCACATTTTTTTTGTGTGTGTATTATTGTATTATCTTACTTCTTTAGATTAGAGTAAACTTCAAGATAGTGTATAGCCATGATATTATTTATTATATATATTTGAGTATTTTGAATGGTAAATAATTCTTGAAAGGTGGTGGATGTTTATGTTATATAAATCATTCTTTCTGTATGATTGTTCATCAAGTTATTTGTTGTTTGGGAATCTAGTGTTCCTATATTGGTATTCCTTTGATTTACCTTAGGGTTCTTAGAAGCCTTTAGGAACCTATGGACATGAGTAGGAATCACTCTTTTGAGAACTTTACATTTTCTGTTTATGTCTTTGTATACCTTATTTTAGACTTAAGTAAATGGGACAGGTTTAGTTTGAGGGAAAGATGGTTGTCAGGGGTGTTTTGGAAGTGAAACAGGGAGATTTGAACTAGGTCTTCCTCTGATTCTGCTTCCCAAATACTCATCATGCCTAATTTTTCCTGCAAAGTCAATCTGCAACCCACTATCTTTACTGAACTCAGTATTCTCCCAACTACATAATTCTAGGCACCAACTGTACAGGTTGTGTGACCAACTATACAGGAAGTAGCCCCAAGTGTGCAGGACCTTACCAAGTGCATAGCTTGAGACCTAAACTATGCAGCAATAGGGCCCAACTACATAGGTTTATTGCCCATCTACGCAAGACTTCACCAGACTCAATTTTTAGGGTTTTTCTAAGGTTTAGGGTTTCGTACTGACCCGAGGATGATGTAATTTGATGTTTGACTTGTTGGGTCACTGATTTCTCTATAGTATATCTAGTATATTTTATTGCATAGGAGCTAGGTCAGTCTAGTGGTCTCAGTTTGATTTTAGCCTTAGGGTGAAACATAAAATGTAACATTTAAGAATAAGATACATACTCTTAATTCCTTATACCTTAAGTTACATTTTATGTAATACCTTCTAGGATGTTTGAGAGTGGTTTCAGCCTCGTAGGAGTTCAAATAAAGATTCTAGATTTTGAAGGTTTTAGAAAAATTTTAACTTAGCCAAATTCCAGAAATCAACATGTTTTCTACAACATGATCTTGTTACAATGTTTTTTGGTTTGAGTTGGTACCAAAAGGCACTGGTTATATGGTTTTGTAGAATAATTTATGTTTGGTACATTTTTATTTCCTCTCATGTGTTGTCTACCATCTTGAATGCTGGATTAGACTTTAGGAATGTTTGGTGGACTAGGGAAAATGAATGATCTCCTAAACCCAATCCAATGATGTTAGGATGTTATGATTTGTGTTGGGATGAGGTACTTGATGTAATTATGTTTTGAGAATCCATTTTTGATGTATTTGATGCAATATGGATGTGTTTTATCCACCTGAGTACCTTATTGTGGTTTAGGGTTTTCTAGAGGATCCAGGACAACTAGTGCTTCCTAAACCCAATTATTTAATTTTGAGACATTTTTTTGGCTTCTTGTATATTATGATGTGGATTCCTTATGTTATTTTGAGACTTATTTGGGTAGGGAACCTAAGGACACTATGTGAGTGGCTCTCGGTGAGGGGTTGTGGCCCTAAGTGGCTAGTACCAGGGTAACCCACTGATGAGTTATGTAATCAAGTGATAACCTAAATAAATTACCTGGGAATGGAGTGAAATACACACTAATCAAGATTAATTTGTGCCTCGCCCATGCTACTATTTCTATTATAGACTAGGGATGGGAGTGGGAGAAGGTGCCTTCATGATCGGAGGATCGAACAACCTTGACCTTACGAAAGGTGTTCGAACGGTTTTGCATGTGCCTATTTGGGGTCGGAGCCAAGAGTAGCTAGTACCAAGGTAGCCCAAGGGGTGAGGGCTATGCAATGGCACTCACCTAGCTTGTAGTTTAGAGTTCCTACCAATATTGACAATGTCCTTTTTGGTCCTTGTGATATTCTTGTGTTTTCAATTGTGTTAAGTTTTGGGAAGGGTGGCCTTTACCTTAGGAGTATCCTAGTTTTTACCTTCTTTCGTGGACCTTCGTCTCTGTCTCCTAGCATGCGGGAGTGGACTCTTTTTGGATCCACATGGTTGGGTGGTTAATCTTTATTATATCTAGGTATTGTTTGTGGTCAGATGGATGTTCTTGGTTCTTGTTCCCTCTGGATTATCAATTTTGAAGACTTCTTATTGTATATGTAAAGATGTACTTATGCATGTGCATTCTTGTAATATAAATCTCTTTTAAATCATTGGATTCGATGATATGATGTACATCAATGAATTCAAAGCAATGTATAAGGGAATGGGTAGATCTAGGTAAGAGGAAAGGGAAAAGATTGTATGTTATCTATATGAAAAGATAATTGTTTAGGGTTTATTCATGTATCTTTTATTACTTTTTGGTATCCAAGAAATGATCTTAATCCTTAGTATGAAATAATGTATTTGTGAATGAATATGTTATCTCTTGATGTAAGGTTGTGGAAAATAGAAATGAATCAATGAATAAATAGCTATAGAATTCAATATTGGATTATGTTTACTATGTTTCATAAATGCGTAGGGAATAATAAAGTATATAGGGAATTTCTTATCTATCAAATGTTTATCTCTCACCTAGATGCTTAATGAATAGTGTGAATAATGACATAATTTTAGTAAAGGATAACTCACATAGATACATGTTAAAATATTAGGAATGATGGTAAGATTATCCCTGTAGCTTAATGTTAAAAGTAAAAGAGATGAATTGGTAAACTTATAATAACCAGTCAATGCTATAATGGGTAAATGAATAGATTAGATTATGATTCTTGAATAGCAGTGTTAGGGAACATGTGATGACTTATATTAGTAGTAATATCTCATTGAAAAAAAAATATTCATGTCTCTTAGTAGTTAGTCTCCTTGTCCTCTTGGCTTCCCTAGCGGGGCGTCTCTCTCTCTCTCTCTCTCTCTCTCTCTCTCTCTCACGTATGCGCCTGAACATTCTTGATGTTTCACAAGAAAAAAAGGCCTCCCCTAGCATTTACCCAGCTAACAGGAGTTGATGGAGCTAAGAGTTTGGTCCCATGATGAATGGTTTGAAAGATGCACCATTGAGAACTTTCAACTGAGCAACAATGCAAATTTTTGCACCAACCGAGATCGGGTCACCAAATGGAATCTAAGGGAAATATCCCAAAACTGAGCTACGTGCTTGTAGGCCTTACCAAGAAGGTCCTTGTGCACTTCATATATCTTTGATATCTCTCATAAGGTCTGAAATATGGCTCTCCAAAAAAAATTTCCCAATTTGATTTAGTGCACCTTGGGAACACTTCTGTCCAACTTGTGTCGAAACATTCTTGATGATTCACAAGCAAAAAAAAGTTCTCCCCTAGCATTTACCTAGCCAACTAGAGTTGATGGAGCTAATGGTTTGGTCCCATGATGAATGGTTTGAAAGATGCACCATTGAGCAACTTTCAACTGAGAAACAATGCAACTTTTTGCACCAACCGAGATCAGGTTACCAAATGGAATCTGAGTGAAATATCCCTAAATTGAGCTACATTCTTGTAGGACTTCCCAAGATGGTCCTTTTTCACTTCATAGATCTCTAATATCGCTCACGAAGTCTAAGATATGTCTCTCCAAAAAACACTGCCCGATTTGGCTTAGTGCACCTTGGGAACACTTTGGTCCCACTTGTGCTTGAACATTCTTGATGCTTCACAAGAAAAAAAGGTCTCCCCTAGTGTTTACCTGGCCAAATGGAGCTGATGGAGCTGACGGTTTTGTCCCACGATGAATGTTTTGAAAGATGCACCATTGAGAAACTTTCAACTGAGAAACAATACAACCTTTTGCACCAACCGAGATCGGGTGACCAAATAGAATCTGAGTGCCATCTCCCATAATTTATCTATGTTCTTGTAGGATTTCCCAAGATGATCCTTGTGCATTTCATAGATCTCTCATATCTCTCACGAGGTTTGAGATATGGCTCTGAAAATTGCTGCCCAATTTGGCTCAGTCCTCCTTGGGAACACTTCAATCTGACTTGTGCCAGAATGTTCTTGATGCTTTGCAAGAAAAAAAAGGTCTTATGTAGCATTTACCCGTCCAACTAGATCTGATGGATCTGATGGTTTAGGCCCACGATGAATGGTTTGAAAGATACATCATTGAGCATCTTTCAATTGTGCAACAATGCAACTTTTTGCACCAACCGATATCGGGTCGCCAAATGGAATCTGAGTGGAATTTCCCAAAACTTAGATATGTGCTTGTAGACCTTCCCAAGACAATCCTTTTTAACTTCATAGATCTCTTATATCTCTCACGAGGTCCAAGATATGGCTCTCCAAAAATTGTTACCCAATTTGACTTAGTGTACCTTGGGAACACTTTGGTCCAACTTGTGTCAGAACTTTCTTTATACTTTACAAGAAAAAAAAGGTCTCCCATAGCATTTACTCAACCAACTAGAGTTGATGGAGCTGGCGGTTTGGTCCCACAACAAATAGTTTCAAAGATGCACCATTGAGCAACTTTCAACTGAGCCATAATGCAACTTTTTGCACCAACGAAGATCAAGTCGCCAAATGGAATCTGACTGGAATCTCCCAAGACTAATCTAAGTTCTTATAGGCCTTCCAAATAAGGTCCTTGTGCACTTCATGGATCTCTGATATCTCTTGCGAGGTCCGAGGTATGGCTCTCCAAAATTTTCTGCCCAATTTGTCTTAGTGCACCTTTAGAACACTTGGGTCTAACTTGCGCCATAATGTTCTTGATGCTTCACAAGAAAAAAAAGGTCTCCCCTAGTGTTTATCCAGCCAAATGGACTTTATGGAGATAACGATTTGATCCCATGATGAACGCTTTGAAACAACAATAATTAAAAAGTTGCTCGACAACATTTGTGCAACTTTTGATAATGTTGCAAAATGTTTCTATTAGGACCTCTAGACCTATTGAAAGGACTTAGAAGACCCTTAGATCCTATAGTAGGACCTTTATTAGACTAAAAACATCAACCCCACTTATCCTATCATAGGTCATGAGTCTAATCAACCTTAGGTTTATAAAGACACCTTAGAAGGATTGAATTTACAATGAGACCAATCTAATCAAAATGAATGGTTGATCTCTAGGATCTAACCATGATTACTAATTTGTGAATATGAACCCAAGAAGACTTCTATCCATTCCTAGTATTTCTTGGGTGCCTTGCACCAAAGACCCCTAGAACTTCCCAGGTGTACCTAAGGAACATTATATGTTTGAAGTTACTCAAGGGGCTCAAAATTGCATAAAACATCCCTACATCCACTATCCAAGAATCTAAACCAAACTCTCATACTCTGTATTTCAGTCACAAAAAACTTTCAACAATAAACATAATTTCACTTAAGTCATGGAGTGCATACATATAGAGCATGAAAGATACACCTAAATATAATGTAGAACATAAAGCATTAATTCACTTAAATCATAAAATTGTTTATGTCCTGGAGCAAGCATGTAGTACATACATTATGAAGCATAGACATGAATTCACTTAAGTCATTCACGTAGGTCATGCACATGATTTTAGGCTATGAATCATATACATGAATATAGGTGAAGTACACACACAAGTACATTAATTTATATAAACACATGTATGCATATATGCAATTCATGTGAAACAAGAATACACTTAAGGCATAAACATCCAACCAACAAATTCAAGGATCAAATTTGAAGTTTCGTAAATAAAAAAATGAACAGTAATAGCGTACATATCAATACATGGTGTGCATGCCAAATCCATAATAGAGTTACAAAAAAGTAACATCAACTATGTCCACGTAGATATATACAATGTACAAATGTCACACACACATACAAAATTTAGTCATTCAATGAACACAACTAGATCTATACAATGTCTTGATATATCTATGACTGTGGTGGATCATCAAAATTGAGCTTCTTCATAGCAGCACTTGGGTCCCTAACTCTTTGCACAAAAATGATTCAAATGCTAAGCCATATATATTATCTCAAAATAATATCAAAATAAATAAATATTGGACAGTAATTTTTTGACAATTCAATTATTGATTTCATCTCTTTCTCCTAATCTTGGGCTGAATGATAAACAAAATGGGCCTTGTCGTGGGTGAGAGGAACTCCTAGAAAAATGGGGAGGTAGAGGAAGGATGGGCAGTGGTGAAGGGCCCTATAATAGGAAAAATAAATAGTACAAAATATATTTTATAAACAAGAAATACTAAAAAATAAAAAATAAATGGACTAAAAATAAAATGCATACCACAACATGATTTGGAACTCCTATGCTGGAGGGAGCCAAAAACATTGATCAATCAATTCAGACCTTTTCCTATATGGTAAAATAGAAAATATGTTATAGTTGATAAATACTAGATAATGCAAAAAATGTGTACACTAGATAATACAAATGCATACTGAAGCCTCACTTGGATCTCCTATGCTTGGGCTAAATGATAAATGAAATGGGCTTGGTCGTGGGCAAGAGGGACTCCTAGAAAAATGTTTAGGTAGAGGAACGACGGGCACTCCTAAAGGGTCCTATAACAGGAAAAATAAATAATTAAAAATACATGTTATAAACAAGAAATACTAAAAAATAAAAAATGCATGGAATAAAGATAAAATGCATATGTTCCATAATCTTAGATGGCTCTGCTATACTCATATGAGGATTCACCTCATCTGAGGAAGCTATGAGCAATTTCTGTATGAAAAGTCATAGAAAATGACATACTAATAGATGAACATGATTTCTAAAACATTTTGAGCAAACAAGAATGAAATTGAAAGTAAATATGAAAACATGTTACCTCCTCTCTCTCCTGAACATCAAAAGTGTCTAGTGCATTCATTAGTTTAGTGAAACCCAATTGATTCTACATGTATACAATAAACAAGTCAAGTGCATTCATCAATATAGACTACATTGAAATGTTCATAATACATTTCAATAAATGTACTTAAATTGGACTTAATTACCTTTTTTGTTTCATTGTCCCCAATGATTTCTTCCTCTTTCCTAATGAACTCAAGCTTGGTGAGGTAGGCTGACAAAAACAAAATCAACAAAAGAGAAATAATATGATACTACATGGGTTCAATTAAAACTATAAACAAGAGGTGTGCAAAATATGATACCACATAGCTCTATAAGCCAAAGTCAATGGCAGAAAGTGTGACATCATCAATCTCATAAATATGAGCCCCTGACAAGCCCTATAAAACACCAAATAAATATATAAGCAATATTTTACAATCAAAATTATGATTCAATTGAATTCCAAAAATGTTTATGCTCCACAACTCTATAATCACAAGTTTATAAAAAAAAATTATGAACCATTATTACAAAATAAAAAAAATCTCTTCTTTCACACACAAGACTATTCTTTAACAAATTTATAGTCACAGTTAGAGAAGGATGGTCTGAATTGTGTTCGTGGAGGTCACAGATTAGGACCACTTTTACAACAGACAATCTAGGACTGTTGTAGCTTTGTGGTGAGTATGTTTTAGTGTGTTTACCCTTAGCATGTGGGGGGATTTGGAGTGCTTTTGGGTTGAGAGTAGGTAGTATGGGAAGTGATGAAAAAATTTGGGGTTCTTATGAACCTAGGATGTAGAAGGTTTTTTATCTATGGTGAAGATATAGGCTAGTATGTGAGGACTCTCCTAGTATGATACTAAAATGCCAAAGAGTAGATTTTACTGAACTAGCAAGTGGATGTGCTTTGAGCGATAGGATAAGGACCTTGTGATAAGTTGAGAGGTTCTTGGGGTGTCATAGAATTTATATGTTGTGAGTCTTCAGAAAACCATGGAGGTGTATTGAAGGATTAAGGACATTCACAATCAGTGAACAATCAGAGATTGTATTCATGATTTTGAACAAGAAATAAGAGTAAAAGAATGATGGTTGGATGTTCCAAATGATGTTCAAGGTTGATTCAAAAGCCAATAAGTGATTGGTTGAGGTATGAGTCTATGTATGAGTTCAGAATTGGTTGAATTGATTCCAAGGATGGAGGGTGGGAGTTCAAATCAGTTTAAGTCATGATGGCTAGACAAGGAAGTCAACTTGTTCAAAGTTATGATGTCTAGGTTACCAAAAGTTGGGGATCTCTATTGAATCCTTTGCGTTCAACCTAATTCCTTGAGGTTGTACTATCCTTTTATGAATTCCTTGAGTTGAATTACATTACAACAAATTATTTGACCATAAAGCAATAGCAAACAAACATGCACTAATTCTTTGACAACACTAAGTTACCACCATACAAATTATTAATTTATGATATTTTGAAAACAACGTATTATTCTATTTTATGAATATTTATTAAATATTGCCTTAGGTGTTTGAGCTACCCATCCATGTCTACTAGAACAAACACTCCTTGGTGTGCTCGTACAACCAGTTGCACCCCGCAACACATATTATTCATGTATCAATTTAGATTCTTCTATACATAAAAAATTAATTTACTTTTAACAGATTTAGGTAATTAATTAAAATAACTTGTCAAAACACTAATTTAAACAAACCTGTGTCAGATCTGTACCATACACCATTTACAAAAGATCATCTGTGAGGGCCATATCCTCAATAGTGGATTCCTGACATCTTCTCCTGCAATGTACACATGAATTGGATGTCAAACCATCTGCACTCGCCTGACTATCTACCCCATCACATATACCATTACAACTAATGCAAATATGCTCAATGGGTTGGGATGACCCTACAACTATTTATGATGATAATGGAGTTGGCACAAGATGAGATGATCCTAATGGTTCTTCTGATGATGATGAAGTGGGCATGGGATGGGATTATCCTAATGGAGCATCTAATGAAGATGGAGTTGGCACAGGAAGTGATCCATCCTCTCCCCCAACTAACTGAGTGTCATGTTGGATAATGACATCAGTCAATGATGCAGCTGCATGGAGAGTCTAATATCCACAGAATCCTTCACCACTAGTGGGACCACAACATGAATGAGGGTTTTTATCGTAGTATGCCTCCTCTCTTGTGGTCAGGTAATCCTATGTGCCCTAGGTCTATCCTGCATAGAGCCACTCCCTCTACCCTAGAAATCATGAAAGTCAAAGTAATTTGTCTTCTTGCTGAGATAAGCTCACAGTATAGCTTCCTCAAAAAATATAAAGTAACCTCATTATTATTAGAAGGTGGATGGTCAAATACCATGTACCACCTATCCCAAAAAGTTGATTTCATCCCCCTATGAGCACACCAATGTATAGGAAACCATTTTGTATTATCTTCTAGGGAATTGCTACTATTAGGATCGGTAAAAAGGGCACATATGTCATGTTTTGTATACCTTTTCTTTTCACATCCTCATATGATAAACTATCAAAATAATATGTACGACATCTATCCTTCCATGGACCCCATTTTTTCACCTCTTGAGACACGTCATTTCCACTATTGGACATTTTTTCTAATGTAGTGGCAAGGGTAGAGTGATGTTGAAGACCAAAAGCCTTCAACCTATTTACTAATATATTAATTTGTGCACTATTTTTCTTAAGACATTGTGTGAGGTCCTCTTGTGTTGCATCTACATGACCTAATGGAACATGTGGAGGGTATATGGGTGGTGATGGTTGTGGATGAGGAGAATTTTGAATAGTGTTTACGGGTGGCGATGGTGGTGGACGATGAGAATTTTGAGGAGGGTTTACGGGGGGTATTTTTTATTTATTTTTCCTCTTCTGGGGTTATTTGATGAATCTGATATGAAATTAAAAAAATAAAAGAAAAAATCAATGTCATAACCTAATTTGATTACAAATGCAAAAAAAAAAAAAAAATAATAAAACATACCTTTGTTACGGGGTGTCATTTCTTGAAAATGTGGAAATTATTGAAGAAATGTTGGTTTCTTCAAAGAATGATCGGGTTTTGATGTTTTTTTCTCTCCTTCACTCAATTGCTCTATTTTTTATGCATTAGAAATGGCCTAAGTCATGGGCTTTCCAAAATATAATATGTTTCTAATACCTGATCAGTTTATTAGAAACATCTCAGAACCCGATCGGGTTCTGAGAAAGATGGAGTTTTTTAATAATGTTTTCTAGGCTTGGTTACCAAGCCTAGTACAATTTCAAAATTTCAATAACCCGATTGGGTTATATGAAATTTGAGTTTTTTTAAAATATGTGTCCACTTTTTTGACTCACAACCTGGTGCACATACCCTTTTATATGTTGGTTGTGTTGGAACTATAAAAATTTGGCTAAGTATGTGAATTTTTCCTCCAAGATTGATATTAGAATGTTTTCCCTTGTAAAAAAAATTCATGTGTCAAGCAAGTGAGGTCTGCAGTTCATTTGGAAGTAAAACATGCCTCGGGTCTGAGCTGGTCTTTTCTTATTGGTCCCTGTGTTATGTCGTGATGGTCAGCTAAAGTCAAATGTCCTTGTTATGATTTACCACTAGTTCGCGAGTCTTATTTAGACAAAGTTTTCATTTTTGGAAAGTAGCAGTGTCTTATATATAGTTAGGTGCAAGGTTACAAAATGTTAATTCAAAAGGGTTGTGATCTTGCGAAAGTGTTAATTTTTTTTTCATGGGTTCACAAGAGGTTTTGTTAACTACATCAAACAGTTGCGACATTGCATTGGCAGTTAATTTATGCCATATGCACAAGATCATGAGGTTGAATTCAAATTAACATTTTATTTTGTGACCTTGCAATGAGGTTAGTGTGGCAGTCAAGTATACCTTTTGGTAACATCGCGTGGCAAATAATAGTTAAGTGTAAAGAGTTGTGAGAAAGCATAAAAAGATAAGTTTTCTAAGGAATGGGTTCAATTACTAACTCAAACATTGATTTCATTATCAACAAATGAGCATGCATGGAGGGATAGGTGTTCCCAGTGTAAGAACCTAGACACTCCTGGTTCCATTGGTTCTTCTCTATTTTTAATCTTCTTCAATAATAGAGTGAAGGAAATCCCCGTGTGTAACCCTTGGGTCCGGAATATGGAGAAGTTTAGAGTCCTTGATGTTTTCTGGATGTTAACCTAGTGAAAGCATTAGCAAAATGTTATTGTCTTCTCACCAAATATAACAGAAAAAGGATAAATTTGCACTTGTCAGAATTGACAAGGCTAGCTTTGTGGAGGCATTTGCTATCACCAACGCTATGAGTGTAGATATAGACTTGGATGAAAAATGGAGAAAATATCGCCTGCATAAAAGTGCCTTAAAGAAGAATGCAATTCCTAAGTTTATGCAAAGATATGGGAGGAAGATAATACCAATTCTAGATAATACAAACAAACCATATGATCTGGATACCTTCCACAATTATCTCAAGAAAATGGTATATGGTTTGTACAAGGTTTTGAGAGAAGATGGAGGAAAAATAGTAATAGAAGATCTGTTGATGGTATCTATGGGAATTCAACACCCACATGTGAACAAAGAATATGATTATGCGGGTTTTATTGTTAACAAAACTCACAATGACCTGGTTTATATTCAAATTAATCCTTCTCCAATTAATTTCAAGCATTACTCAATTCTTATGCATCTCATCCTATTCTGAAATTCTCATCATATGGATGAGGATTTGATACTATTGGAGGAAGACATGGACATACAAATGCCAATGCAAATCTAGAAAAAGTGTATGGGAAAGTACTACTTACTCTTCTTCTTTCTTACAATTTTAAAAATGGATTGTTAATCCTATTAGAAATATGTTAGGTGCAAAAGAGGATAGGATTCCTCTTGAACTGAGAAGAATGATCTAACCTTAGCATGCTAACAGTCAGGGGCCCATTAGGAATCATTGGGGTGATGCTATTCTATTTTAAAATTATACTATTATTATAGTTTTCGCTTGTCCTCAGCCACCCCATATCTTGCCAAAATATGTCCCTATGAGGCTAGATATAATTGAATTCATTTGGTAGTTGACATTAGTTGATAAATAATATTTAGGTTCCAAGAAGAATAAAGGTATCTTTTTACCTAGATTGTGGGTAGTAGGTGATATTACAATATGTAAATGGGTCTTAGATTGTATGAATAATTTCTTAAGACATTTGAGATTGTATACTGCCAAATTGAGAGTATGTGATCCTAAGGGATTCATGAGGCACACTTTGAAGGAGATGGAAATTGTTACTTTTCTAGTTCATGAGCCATTACCCAAAGAGGATATCATCAGGAATACAGTTGTTACAGATTAATTGATTGAAAACAAGATAAGATGAAATGACATTCAGAGAGTTGAAAGGGAGTTCAAATAATTTGATCCTGCTTTCGCTCATTTCTATCATTAACGTGGATATTGGGATAGACCAAAAACTTTTCTTGAAAATATGATGAAATCATTGAGAATATTCTTGATGTGCTTGTTGGAGCTAAAGCTAAGGTTAATCTTGAAGATGTGGAAACATCACATGGAGATGTGCCTTAGAAAAACAAATATATTGAATATGTGGAGGAAGGTGATGAGGATGAGTCTTCACAAAGGCCTACAATCAAAAGACAAAAGGTTGAAAATACTGTTATATTGATGAAAGATGATTCCAAGGTAGTAATTAATGAGAAGGGGCCATATCTCCATGAAATAAGAAAAACACTTAGAGATTCTCAGAAGCCACCTAAAGGTGAAGAGCTTGGGGTGTCAAATTTAGCACTAGTTTCTCTGATGGATGATAGGTTGGTACTCTCCAATTTGTTCCTTCAAGATGATGATTTAATCTTAACTAATGAATTCAAGATTTTTTTATTTAAATTGAAAGAAAATGAGTTAAAATTTAACTTGGGTCTAGAAGATGATATTGAGGAAAGGAAAGAAAAATTCATGTTGACACTACAAGAATATGATCGAGATAGTTAGGCACTCACTATGGCACAGGCAAGGGAACTAGTAAAAAGAAGTGGAATGCTTCTAATTCCTGGGTGGGATATGCAATCCTCTTTTTTTTCATTGATCAAATAAGGAGACATTTTGATCCAATCTTCAAATCTGAAGTTGAGTTTGGTTAGTTTATTAGAGGATCTGGTTTGACCCAAAAAGTAAAACATTAGCTATCTAGTCACTTGCACTTGCTACACAGAAGCTGAGGCTTTTTGATATACAAGATAAAAGGTAAGGTGACAAGATTATTTGTAATATTCAGAATGTGATTAAAGTAGAAATTGGTGATATTTTGACTCATGTGTCATTTTTAAATCAAGTTAGAGTTAAATATTGAGAGAAAAGAGCTGCAGAGACATATAATAGTCTGATAAAAAAACCAAAGAATGTGAAGGGAAACTTATGCTAAAGAATAAGCTTGAAGAGAAAAATGTTGAGCTAACTGAAAGGTTAGCTAATGTGCCAAATTTTTCTATTCATGAGATGGTGGATGTTTCAGTTCAGACCATTGGTGAGTTTCCTCCATCTATTTCTAATATTGTTGGTTTTGTTCGTGTTGCAAATAGTTAAAGGATAAATGAGTATGTTGATAGAATATAGAAATTAGAGGAAGAAATGAATACTTTGGGAGTAAAAGTATTACTAGAAATTCTACAACATAGGATAGATATTTTAAAGAGCAAGCTAGATGTTGTTCATAACTCCCATATATCATTGCAAGTTGCTGAAGGGAAGTGTGCAGAGGTAATGGCCCTACTAAACCCTATTTTAACCTTATGGTCAGGTAGAAATTCTTGAATGGAGAAACTTGCAGCTATTTTGATTTCCAAGTCTAACTTACCTGATAAGATTGCAAATACAAAAGATATGGTTGACATAGTAAATAGGTTGGTTGCATTTTTTAAAGGTAAAGATCAGATAATCAAGGGTAAGTTGTAGTTATCTATTGAGTCATAGAATGCCTATATTCCTAACATTTATAAAAAGGAGGTAAAATTGAAAGTTGTCAATACATGGATGGAAAATTTTGATTTGATTTTGGATAACGTTGGAACATTGTTTTTGATTAAGGTATCATCAAGTTTTGAAGGGGCCCCAAAACCCTTTACATAGCACCAAAATGATAGAAAAAAAAGGAAAAAGAAAACAATGAACTGTCAAACATGACAGACACCAAAGGGATAAACCCCAGAATATTTAGAAGATATCATAACAAAAAAACAACAAAATAGACTACAAAAAGATTCTAGCAAAACTTCCAGCAAAGAAGCTAAACAGCTTCCATCTAATCCTCCATCATCTAAACTTCAACCATCTGCAGCTCCATGCTCTGGATCAAATCTCGCAACTTATTGATGTCTTTGGTCTGAACTTCGGCTTTCATTTTAGTGCTGGAGAGAGTCCTAGTGCCTGGGCCTGAGATATGAATTTCCTAAGGGATTTCATCCTCCTGCCTATTCTTATCACTGTAATTACCTTCCATAAGGGTATATAAAGACTTCAGATTATCCAAAGAATTTTTCATACCCATTTTGCTGATAGTGGTAAGTTTTTTGATAAGATCCTTGTTGTTGTTAACCTTGTCATTAATTTTTTTGAGCTTATTATCCACCATGGTGCTGATCTTGGTGTCCATATTGGTAACCTTATCGAAAAAATATTTCCCCTACTAGTACATGGTTGCATCATTGCACATCTTGTCTACAATTTTCTGTAGCAACACTTCTTTCTTCCAGGTTCTTATAATTATTTTTAATCTCCTTAATATCATCCTGAATCCATTTATCCATATTATAGTTGTTTTCCTCTTTATTTCTAGCTATTTGAAGGAAGGAAAGAGTATCCACCCTTTTGAAATTGACCTCACTCTCATGGAGATCATCTACAAGGCTCCTCATGTTCTTGACATTCTTAACTACAAAATCACATTTTGGGGTTTCATGGTTGTACTCAGCATTCTCATTTTCATTGTAATCCTTTTCAACTTTGTCATCTTCCTTTTCTGGGACAATATTATCCTCATTGCTCTCCATTTTTCCTTTGTCAGTCTCTATTTCCTTCATGTCCCTTATTTCCCTATGGTTATCCTGAAGATCATGAATCTGGTCTTCCTTACCTTCCTTATTGACAATGTGGTCTTCAATGTGGGTGTCTATGTCCCCCGAATCCCTCTAAAATTCTTGAATATCCTGGTTCTGCTCCTCATCACCATCATTTTTTTATAGTGTGGTCTTCAATATGGGTATCAATAATATTGTCAATTTCTTTAGTAATTTCTTCCAATATTTTGTTCTCCATTTTCCGTGTCTCCTCAGTATCATCTTTACCACCCAAAGAATCATTGGTGTTCATCTTCATGTCATCAATTTTTCTCAGTTTCCAAATGAAACCCTCATCCTAAGATGACTCGATATCATGTTCATCATTAGTTTTCATCCCCTCGATATCATCGTAAATTGACAAAGAGATATCAACATACACCTAGTTTTAATGGTGTGCTAGACAATCTTTTCAAAGATGAGGTGGACCTTGTTAAATTTATAGATGCGAGGGCTATAACTGATTCTTGTTGGAATGAGGTAGTTGGATAGATAGAGACTGTTAAATATTTTGATTGGCCATCAGATAAGGAGTTTTCTAGATGGGAGATGGAGATGAATAAAAGGAAGCCGGTTTGAACAAACAAATTCTGTCAATTTTGTCTTTTTGTGGATGGTTACTGACATGGAACTTGAGCATGTTTACAGTGAGAATAATTAATGACATGGAACTTGAGCATGTTTACAGGGAGAATAATTATCTCAATAGGTACCTTGAATTTTCCATCAAAAGTTGTGGGTAGCCTACATGATCTAAAGAAATTGTATATGATTTATCTTTAGATGAAAGTGCCAGTTGTACATTTGTTGATGCTACTTTCCCGTGCCACAAATTTGAAAAATTGATATGTTTTTCCTTATTTTTTTGGTGTTGAGAAGTTAATTATTTTTTCCCTAAGTGATCTGTATCTTGTTTCAATCCTGATTCGATAAAAGGATTTTCAAGATCACTTAGGATGGGTTGAGATATTTTGTTTTGAATTCTTGTGAGTTGGCTCAAACTCATTTAGGTTTAACAGATGTAATGAGTCTTGTATATCAATATATAAAGAGCAATTAGATATTTTAGCATTGGGTTTTTAGTCCTATTGAGTATTATTTTAGTGAGAACAATCAATTTTTGAAGATAATGATTTTGAAGTTAATGAGATATAATCTAGATTTGGGGCTCTCCTCTGTGTTGGTTTTACGAGTTGTTAATTCAATAATTCAAAGTTCTTATTCAATTAACTACATATTTTTTATGTGTATGTTTTAATTCTAAGCTTTGATCAAGGATAAATTAAAATGCTGAAAATTAATTCATAAGTTCATAAGATTGGTGTACAGATCATTATAAGAAATCTAATTTTGGATTACATGCATGGATGTTATTGTAATGCAATAATAATCAAAGTCTTGGATCATTAGCATTTTTATGTCATTTATACAAGGGGTTTTAAACTAATATTATTTCCCAATGGATAAGGCACTGATCTAAATATGCTATAATTATTATTTTTGTGGTTCAGGTTATCTGGTTATACCACCTTTTGATAAAAAAAAATTTATCTTTTAGTTTTATAAATGGTACTATTAATGTTTGTAGCTTCAGTCGTATGATCATTAGAATATATATAATACATGTTGATTAATAATAATATATTATATATGTTATATTATTATTAATCATATGAAATTTCATATTCAATATTAAATTATTATATTATTCTTAATTAATAATTGATTGATGAAACATTATAAGATTGATTAAATTATGATTAATAGGAAGAGGCATGTC
>MU226897.1:422080-434463 GCA_018584345.1 Thuja plicata
GAACAAAATATTACTGAGTCGGTAGAAGCTCGGTTCCTCAAGCTGGCTCGGTGAACTTCTGATACTCAGCATCCACTACAGTACTCGGCATCGTCATGCTCTCGGTAAGAGTAGAGGCTCGGTCCATGCTAGTCCCGAAGTGTAGCTTGGAACTCGGTAGCTGTGGTGACTCGGTAAATACATTGTCACTCGGTAACCACTGGTGACTCGGTAGTAACTGTCATCTCGGTTATCTTCAACTGATGACTCGGTGACTACCGTCTGCTCGGTAACTGCTGTTTTTCTCATATGCTCAGTGACTGCCTTACTGCTCGGTTTGAACTGTTTGATCGGTGAGCTTTACTGAATGCTCGGTATAGGCTGTAGGCTGAGTGATGAGCTCGGTAAGCATTCAAAACCGAATAAGTGTTTTCACTAAGTGCATTCACTGATGCCAAATGTATCATTATTCCAACAAGGTTCTGGAGTGGTGGACTTGGATATAGTGGATGAAGGTATGTAAGGACCCAAAATGGATGGAAGGGATGAAGGATTTTTTTTTGGGACATAGGGACCTAAAATGGACATGGATGACGAAGGGATGAATTTTTGGACATGAGGGCCTAAGATGGATTTGGAGGAGGAAGGGATGAATTTTTGGACATAAAGGCCTAAAATGGATTTGGAGGATGGGGGAATGGAACATTTGAGTTTAGATGGAGGGATTTCAGATTTAGAAGGTGTGGAAGATTCACCAACATCTTGAGATATTATTTTTCCAATGGGATACTTTTTATTTTGAACAAAAGATGTGAGTCCATGTGAATGGGGTTTATGGATGGATTGGATAGGTTTGATGGGATTTTGTGGAGGATTAGCTGTTGGAGATTTGATTCTGAGCAATTGATTGGTTGTATGTTTGTCATTGATGACAACATAAAATATATAGCAGTGATTCTATATGTACTTATCAGAATGATAACATGAAGAATTGCATGGTTAGATACATGTTGTAGACATGTTTATTATGTTATGTTCATACACGCAGATCTAGATACAATGTTTCAGTCAAGTTGTGTAATTCTGTTATTGGCAGTTATAGTTTTGGAAGAGTATCTGTTCATAGCCGATGTATGTAATGTGTTTCTTGAGTTGCACCTATCTTCAGGATATACGTGTGTATATTCATGATTATTTATGAGTTTATGATAGTTATCTAAAGGTGGCAAATGTGTTTCAAGAAAATTGCAAAGTTAGAGTTAATTTGGTGAGGCTGACTTAGTGAAGCGTCACGTCTATTTAGTTTATACTTGTGCAATTTTAAAATTGCTTGCGTGCTTAGTAGAGTTGACAAGGATGTTATGAAGAGTTTTCCTACAGGTCCCATGATCTTATACTTTGAGGAAGATACTTATATCAAGTCATTTGACATATGCTAAGTGTGACTGATATGAAAAGAGATGAAAGATGTACAGAGCAGATTATCAGAGTTGGTTCATTCATCAAGAGTCTATGTGAAGAAGAAGTGAAAGACTGTAATACACTAGAACTGATCAAGATAGTATGTCTACTCTATAGTTCATCATCAGATATAGTGCATATCTATTATACAGATAGTTGTAGCCTTCACCATCAAGAAGTGAGCTTTTGGACAGTGAGTCCACCACCCCTAACAAGGTTATTTTTAAAACACTCCTAACAGGGTGTGACCCTTAACCAGGTCACTATACTTATTGCATTGTAAAGTACAACTCCTTATAGGGTTGAAATATATTCTAACAGGGATTACTATAAACAAGCATAGTTCATTATGGGTGCTAATTCCCATCGGGGTTTTTACCATTTGGTTTCCCCGTAATCAAATTGTGTGTTGTGTACTATGTTATCTGATTAAGCATTTACTTTGTTTTATTCTGAAGTTAAGGAAGTAAAAAGAATTAAAGTTACTAATAACTGATTCACCCCCCCTTCTCAGTTATCCTTTGGGACTATTCTAACAATTGGTATCAGAGCGAAGTTCCTTGGAGAAGAAGCCTAATAGCTTAAGGTAGTTCAAATGTCTTACTTCAGAAAAGAGAGCCCTAAGTTTGATGGAGAAAATTATCTGGATTGGAAAAACAAAATGATAACACATCTACAGTGTGTTGGCTTTGAGATCTTTGAAATTGCTACACAAGAAGTTGCAATTCCATCTCTGAAAGACCTTGCAAAGGATGATGCTGCTAATAGACAAAAGCAAACATTTACCAATAATGCAATTGCTAAAGAAGCCCTAATCAATGCCTTATCCGACAGTGAATTTTCTGAGATCAAGAAAATTGATAGAGCATACACCATATGGAATTATTTAGAAGATATGTTTGAAGGAGATATTCAAGAAAAGAATGCACGCAATAAGACATGGAAAAAGAAATACAACAGTCTTGAGATGTTACCTCAAGAGAACATTAGAGCCTACAGTCAAAGGATAAATGAAGCAGTCTCTGGAGTCAGAAACAATGGTGGAGAAATATCAAAAGAAGATATAATGGATAAGCTACTAACTACTTTAACATTAGACTATCAAAACAAGATAAGCATTCTAGAGGAAACCATGCAATTGTCACAAGACTTCAAGAGAGAGATTTTGATCAGCAAAATCTTTGCATTTGAAATATCAAGATTGAAGACTGAACCTAAAAGTGAAACAGCTTTCAAAGCCTCAGTCCATGGTAGGAAATCCTTACACATCTCTAGTCATAATGAGAAAGAAGAAGTTGATGAAGAACTAGAAGAAATCATTGCTATGATTTCTAAAAGAGAAAAGAAAGGAAAAGGAAAATATGAAGGACAACTTCCATTCAAATATTTTTCATGCAACAAGATTGGTCACTTTGTATCTAAGTGCCCCACAAGAGTCAAAAAGTTTAGATCTGATTACAAACCTAAATATAAGAAGGAATATGATCATGCTGAAGAAGGTGTAACTGATGAAGATTTAGGAGAAGATGAAATTGGATTCGTTTCCCTTAGAGATATGGAAGGATGCTTGAGGAAATGGACATTCCAGATGAAAAGGAAGAACAAGAGTTAGCCCTAATTTCCAAAGCAGACATTAGAACTGATTGGATCATTGATAGTGGATGCTCTCATCATATGATAGGTGACAAAGAAAAATTTGTTCAATCAGACAAATACAAAGGTGGTATGGTTAGATTTGGAGATAACACTCTTAAACCTATCATAGGCAGAGGTTCTATCACTTTGGATGGAAAGAACAAGACAGATGATGTTCTATATGTTGATGGGTTACATCATAACTTGTTGAGTGTTAGACAGCTACTTGACAAAGGTTATCATTTGGAGTTCAAAGAAAACAAGTGCATCATTAACAAGGATGGAGACATGATTGCATCAGGCTCCAAAAAAAAAAGGTAATGTTTTTCAGCCGAATTCTTATGTAAGTTTTTTTGTTGAAAAAGTGGATGATAGTTGGTTATGGCACAAGAGACTATGTCATATAAATTGTGATAACATAGTAAAAATAAGTAATGTCAAGGCAGTCAGAGACCTTCCTAGTATTGCAAGACCAGTTGGCACAATATGTAGGGAATGTGTTATGGGAAAGTGTGTAAGGAGTTCTTTCAAAAGCAAGCAGAACTTAGCTGAAAACAAATTAGAATTAGTACACACAGACCTATGTGGCCCTACCCAAACAAGATCATAGTATGGAGAAAGGTTTTTTTTTTTTTTTTGTTGATGATTTTTCTAGGATGATGTGGGTTGCGTTCTTAAAGGAAAAGTCTGAATCCTTTGAGAAGTTTAAAATATTCAAAGCTAAGGTTGAGAATGAATCTGGATTAAAACCAAAATGTGTGAGATCAGATAGAGGAGGAGAATTCACCTCTGACCAGTTTTATGACTATTGTGAAGAACATGAAATTAAAAGATAGTTGAGTACACCTAGAACCCCATAGCAGAATGGGATAGCAAAAAGGAGGAATAGGATTATACTTGATACACCACACTATGATGATTGAAGGAAAAGTTGCACACACATATTGGAGAGATGCAGTGAATACAACAGTCTATACTATCAACAGAACTCAATTGAGGCTAGGCGCAGACAAGACACCCTATGAACATTGGTTTGGTAATGTACCTATAGTAAAGTATTTCAGAATCTTTGGCAGCAAGTGCTACATCAAGAGAGATGATGGTGTTGGTAATTTTGATGCCAGAAGTGATGAAGGTATTTTCCTTGGATACTCTACAAAAAGAAACGCATACAGATGTTTCAATTTGAGATTGAAAAAGGTAATTGAAAGTACTCATGTAAAAATTGATGAAAATTTTATGGTTCAAGAGAGATACTATGAATTTGCACCTATGATTGAAGATGAACCCAGGCCTAGCAGCAAAGATACTGCTATTGAAGAAATGTTTGATTGCATTGATGTCTCATGCAATGACCATGAATCAAGCAGAGAAGAATCATAGATTACAGAAGAAGAAGTCACACCTAAGGTTCCTAAATTCACATCTAGATACCACTCTAAAGATGATATCATTAGAGATTAGAGAAGCAATGTTTTGACCAGATCAAAAGCAAAGAGTCTAGCAATGGATGAAGAGGTATGTTTACTTTAACAGATTGAACCTTTAAGTGTCGAAGATGCTTGTAATGACTCTGATTGGAAGAATGCAATGAAAGAAGAATTAGATCAGATAATTAAAAATGATACATGGGAATTGGTCCCTAGACCCAGTGACAAAAATGTGATTGGAACAAAGTGGGTATTCAAAAACAATATAAATGAAGATGGTATAGTAGTAAGAAACAAAGCAAGATTGGTTTGTAAAGGATATGCGCAGAGAGAAGGTATAGACTACACTGCTACATTTGCCCCTGTGAGTAGATTGGAAGCCATTAAATTGTTCTTGGCCTATGCAGCAGTCAAAGACTTTAAAGTTTATCAAATGGATGTAAAGTCAGCTTTTCTGAATGGAGACTTGAAGGAAGAAGTTTACATAGAACAACTTGAAGGATTTAATATTTCAAATGAACCAGACATGGTATGCAGATTGACGAAATCTCTCTATGGTCTCATACAGGCCCCAAGAGCTTGGTATGAGAGAATTGATGGTTATCTTACCAAGATTGGATTCAAGAAAGGAGTAGCAGATTGTAACCTATTCACAAGAGAGACACTTGATGGATTATTATTAGTTGCCATATTTGTTGATGACATTATCTTCAGAGATAATGACAAGCTTCGTATAGAATTTGCAAAATAAATGCAGAATGAATTTGAAATGAGCATGATTGGTCCTATAAAATACTTTTTGGGACTGAATGTAAAGTAGACAAATAAAGGTATTTTCATTAATCAGTCAAAATATGTGAAGGAAATATTGAAGACCTTCCAGATGGAAGACTATAAGCCAGTATGCACTCCCATGATAATAGCAAGCAAGCTTTCAAAAATTGATGATTCCACAATAGTTAACAAGACATTGTACAAATCTATGATTGGTAAACTCATTTATCTAGCACAATCTAGACCTGACATATCTAATGCATTTGGCATTGTTGGAAGATTTGCAATTGAACCCAAGAAAAATCACCTAATGGAAATCAAGAGGATATTCAAGTATCTAAAGGGAACTATAGACTATGGTTTATGGTATCCTAAATCAGAGAATGTACAACTTCATGTGTATACAGATGCAGATTGGGTAGGTTATATTGATGATAGGAAGAGCACTTAAGGAGGAGTATTATTTCTTTGAGACATGTTGGTTTCTTGGATAAGCAAGAAGCATAACTATATTTCTCAGTCAACAACAGAAGTTGAATATGTTGTTGCAGCACTGAATTGTTCAACCATGGTTTGGATCAAGCAGATGGTCAAAGACTTTGGCATTCAGGTTGATTATCCTATTCTTATTCACTATGATAACACTAGCACTATCAACATGTCTAAGATCCCTGTGATGCACACAAAGACAAAACACATAGAGATCAAGTACCATTTTCTGAGAGAAAAGGTTGTAGACAAAGAAGTAAAATTAGACTATGTGAGCACCAAAGAACAACTGGTAGATATTTTCACAAAGCCCTTATCAAAAGATACTTTTGAGTATCTCAGGGAGAAGTTGGGAGTAATTCCCTCTCCTGAGTTTGTTTAGAAGAAGCAGCAAGAGCATCAGTCATTAAGTGACTAATTAATGGTTGGCTACTCTACTTCTGGAGTAGTACCTGTGCCTAATGATTTATGGTTCCCTTTTCCATTGATGTCAAAGGGGGAGTATATAGTAAGGGGGATTATGTACTAAGGGGGAGCATATACTCTAGGGGAGTATATACATGGAACATAAACACATTCAGAAGAACTGAAGTAGTGTAGAGGAATCCTTGATGAGGATATTGAGAAGATTGTAAAAGAAAGAGGAAACCATGAATAGAGGACATTTTTAGTATCATATATTTCCATCAATGTCAAAGGGGGAGATTGTTGGAGATTTGATTCTGAGTAGTTGATTGATTGTATGTTTGTCATTGATGACAACATATAATACATAGTAGTGATTCTATATGTACTTATCAAAATGATAACATGAAGACTTGTGTGGTTAGATACATGTTGTAGACATGTTTATTATGTTATTTTCATACACACATGTCCATATATGATGCTTCAGTCAAGTTGTGTAATTATATTATTGGCACTTACAGTTCTAGAAGAGTATCTGTTTAGAGGTGACGTATGTAACATGTTTCTTGAGTTGCACCTATCTTCAGGATATGCATGTGTATATTCATGATTAGTTATGAGTTGATGATATTTATCTAAAGGTGCCAAACATATTTCAAGAAAATTGCAAAGTTAGAGTTAATTTGGTGAGGTCGACTTAGTGAAGCGTCATGTCTATTCAGTTTATACTTGCGCGGTTGTAAAATTTCTTGCGTTCTTAGTAGAGTCGACAAGGATTTTATGAAGAGTTTTCTTATAGGTCCCATGATCTTATACTTTGAGGAAGATACTTATAGCAAGAAATTTGTGATATGCTAAGTATGAATGATACGAAAAGAGACGAAAGATGTACAGAGAAGATTATCAGAGTTGGTTCATTCATCAAGAGTCTATGTGAAGAAGAATTGAAATATTGTAATACACTAGAACTGATCAAGATAGTACGTCTACTCTATAGCTCATCATTAGATATAGTGCATATATGTTATACAGAAGGTTGTAGCCTTCACCATCAAGCAGTGAGCTTTTGGACAGTGAGTCCACCACCCCTAATAGGGTTATTTGTAAAAGACTCCTAATAGGGTCTAACCCTTAACCAGGTCACTATACTTATTGCATTATAAAGTAAAACTCCTAATAGGGTTGAAATATCTTCTAACAGGGATTACTATAAAAAAGTATAGTTCATTGTGGGTGGTAATTCCCACCGTGGTTTTTACCATTTGGTTTCCTCATAATCAAATTGTGTGTTGTGTACTATTTTATCTGATTAAGCATTTAATTTGTTCTATTTAGAAGTTAAGGAAGTAAAAAGAATTAAAGTTACTAATAACTGATTCACGCCCCCCCTCTCAGTTATCCTTTGATACTATTCTAACATTAGGATCAAGTGGAGGGATAGTAGGATTTTGAGAGGGATAGGCATTATAACATAGATTTGAATGGGCACTTTGATCTTGACTTTGGGGAGCATTATGTGTTGGAGTGAGTGGATCTTGAGATGGAAGTGAATCATGCAATGAAATGTGGGGGATGGGATCATGAGATGGAGTAAGTTGATCTTGACACGGATGGGGTTTAGTGGATGGGATACTTGGAATAACTTCATGAAGTGGCAGGTAAGTGAAGGTTAACTCTTGACATGGGGGGAATCATTGGATGGGGTGGAGGGGATGTCTTGATCTTGATTAGGAATGGGATCATGAGATGGGTTAAGGAGGATAAGTGGATCTTGATATGGAAGGAGATGATCTTCATATGGAAAGGTGTCATAAGATGGAGAGGTGTCATAAGATGGAGGAATGCTTAGAGCTAGAGGAGAAGAGGAATCCAAGTTATCATGCTTTGGAACAAGTTCTTGACATGTGTGGATTGTGGGGGTAATGTGATGGAGGAGGTGGAAGTTTCAACTTGATTGGATGGAGGGATGGGAGACTCATAAGAATTAGGAGATTAAGGTATATATTGATTTGGAGGGGATGGTGGTAGGTTCATGACTTGAGCTGATTTCACAACTTGATTTTGGGATTTATATTTTTCTTCTAGCCTTTGGATCCATTCAATGGAAAAGGTAGTGTGGAATGGGGATAATGTAGGATTTGGGGGATTGGAATTATGTGGAGAATAAGGATTATGATTTTGGACATGAAACTCAAAATGTGGGGGGTTAGGTGTAGGATTGGGATTAAATGGGAGATGGGAATTATGAATTTGGACAAAGGGGAAGGACATATGTCTTCAAAGGAAAAAAAAAATTCTTTTGACCCCCATTTTGTAAGCTAAGGACAATGTTTTAGAGTTCTTGAATCTCGTGGGCAAGGTGGATATGAGATAAATTTACCTTGTCAAAGGTAGAGGAAGGATAAGAAATGGTAGATGAATTTGGATTGGATATGATGTGTTGAGGACTGATTTGGTAGGTAGGTTGGATTGGAGGTATGGCTTGAGGATTAGGGTTTAGCACTTTAAAGTCATCAACCATTTTGTGAAACCAATCCATATCCATGATGTTTGAATGAGGGGTTTTGGAATTAGATTAGAAGATGATGTGGAAGAAGTTTTGGATTAAGAGTGGATGAAGTGACATATTTGAGGATGGATGAAATATGAACTTAGGACTTAGGAGAAATACTTGGACTTTGTTTTGATTTAAGAGGGCAAGGCCTCAAGGATTTTGATTTTGATTGATTTTGATTTGATTTGTTTTGATTATGAGGGAAGGGGCTCAAAGTTGGAGTTGATTTGATTTGATTTGGATTTAAAGGTTTGAGACAAACCTAGGTGAAACAAGACCCTATGATGGTGCAAACAAAGGATTGATTTGGATGATGATATCTTCTTCTACTTGGAGATAGACTGGTGATCCCAAGAAAAATAGGATATGACTAAGAGAATTAATTAATTGAGACAGACTGATGTTCTCAAAGGAATATGATTCAAATAGATGTTTTCTAATGATGAGGGTCTATGAAACACTTTGATAAATCTTTCAACCTAAGATTTTGAGATGAAACATATTGATGAAGGTGTGAAAGATGATGTTTGATTTTATGTGGGTTAATCTTGACTATGGTTGGATGTGGGTCAATCAAAATAACTAGGATTAAAGTCCAAATATTTTGATGGTGCTCCTAGATAAAAAATAAAAGATTTTATGAAAATTGGAATTAGAAGGATATGTGGATGAATGGATGAATCTTAGAAGAAAAATGAGAGATGTTGGAAGACAAGGGAATAATTAAGGGTGGTTGGTTTTGGATGAAGAGGAAGATGAATTAGATTAGGATTGGATAGAATTATATGAGGTTGACAAGTGGATTGGATTAGAAGAATGATGATTGGATTAGGTTGGAGGAAGATGAATGATTAGATTGGATTAAGAAAGAGGATGTTGATGTGGATTAGAGGGATGATTATGATGAGGATTAGGAAGATTGTGGATGTTTAGGATGGAATGATTAGAATGATTGAGAAAAATAAAAATGACTTGGAAGAGGTAATTAGAACAAGTATGATGATGATGAAGAAGTGGGTTTATGTAGAGATGAAAATGTAGGATTCTGACTCATTTTTGACTTTTTAGGTCAATTTTTTCATTGGCAAGAACTAATTTTCAACATACATCAAAGGCATTGACTATGCTAAGTATACCTTGACTCATATTTTGGGCATAGCTGATAGTTATTGAAGACACATATCTGAAAATAGTCCTGGAAGGGACACAACAACCTTTTAGGAGACAAGCAATTGTGACTTTGGGAAACTTTCATAAAATTGTGATATTTTGTTTGTGTATGTTCAAGTGAATATTTCAAGCCACTTATGTTTTTATGTGGTTTAACACAACAAAGATAGTACAAACAGTAGCTACCTTAAGGAATTGGCTTCGCATGAAATATTATAGGCCCATTGCTTGGTAGTCCTTCAACTCACACAATAGTGTCACCCCCAGAAGGGCACCCATATTTTTTCCTTTTTCCAAGTATTGTTGCCATGCTATGAAGGTCTCTTTTGCAACCAAATACCTTGGGACACATATGATGGGAATCTTGGGGGAGAATCTTCCCTCCCCTTGCACTATAATAAATCACCGTTCGGAGGTGAATCAGGTAGGCTACTAAGTTACAATTTCTAGTAAAATTTCATGTCATTCCCACAATCGGTCTGTACAGCATGAGACATGTAAGTCTCTAGTTCAACCAGTTGGAGATTTGATTATATTCAATTGATTGATTGTATGTTTGTCATTGATGACAACATATAATACATAGTAGTGATTCTGTATGTACTTATCAGAATGACAACATGAAGACTTGTGTGGTTGGCTACATGTTGTTGACATGTTTATTATGTTGTGTTCATACACATAGATCCAGATATGATGTTTCAATCAAGTTGTGTAATTTTGTTATTGACAGTTACAGTTATGGAAGAGTATCTATTTAGAGCCGATGTATGTAACATGTTTCTTGAGTTGCGCCTACCTTTAGGATATGCGTGTGTATATTCATGATTAGCTATGAGTTTATGATATTTATCTAGAGGTGCCAAATGTGTTTCAAGAATATTACAAAGTTAGAGTTAATTTGGTGAGGCCAACTTAGTGAAGCATCGCGTCTATTCAGATTATACTTGCGCGGTTGTAATTATGCTTGAGTGCTTAGTAGAGCTGACAAGGATGTTATGAAGAGTTGTCTTACAGGTCCCATGATCTCATACTTTTAGGAAGATACTTATAGCAAGACAATTGTGATATGCTGAGTGTGAATGATACGAAAAGAGACAGAAGATGTACAAAGAAGAATATAAGATGTGGTTCATTCATCAAGAGTCTATGTGAAAAAGAATTGAAAGATTGTAATACACTGGAATTGATCAAGACAGCAGGTCTACTCTACAGTTCATCATCAGATATAGCACATATTTGTTATACAGAAGGTTGTATCCTACACCATTAAGCCATGATCTTTTGGACAGTTAGTCCACCACCCGTAATAGGGTTATTTGTAAAAGACTCCTAACAGGGTCCAACCCTTAACCAAGTCACTATACTTATTGCATTTTAAAGAACAACTCCTAATAGGGTTGAAATATCTTCTAACAGGGATTACCATAAACAAGTATAGTTCATTGTGGGTGCTAATTCCCACGAGGGTTTTTACCATTTGGTTTCTCCATTATCAAATTGTGTGTTGTGTATTATGTTATCTGATTAAGAATTTACTTTGTTGTATTTTGAAGTAAAGGAAGTAAAAATAATTAATGTTACTGATAATAGATTCACCCCCCCCCTCTCAGTTATCCTTTGGGACTATTCTAACAATTGGTAGCAGAGCCAAGTGCCTTGGAG
This sequence comes from Thuja plicata, assembly GCA_018584345.1. Lineage (NCBI taxonomy): Eukaryota > Viridiplantae > Streptophyta > Pinopsida > Cupressales > Cupressaceae > Thuja > Thuja plicata. The sequence continues at coordinate 433,646 of MU226897.1, forward strand.
AAGAAGCCTAACAACTTAAGGTAGATCAGATGTCTTACTTCAGAAAAGAAAGCACTAAGTTCAATGGAGAAAATTAGTTGGATTGAAAAAACAAAATGATAACACATCTACAGTGTCTTAGCTTTCAGATCTTTGAAATTGCTACACAAGAAGTTGTAATTGCATCTCTGAAAGACCTTGCAAAGGATGATGCTACAAATAGACAAAAGGAAACATTTACCAATAATGCAATTTATAAAGAAGCCCTAATCAACACCTTATCCGACAATAAATTTTTTGAGATCAAGAAAATCGACAGAGCATATACCATATGGAAGTATTTACAAGATATGTTTGAAGGAGATATTCAAGCAAAGAATGCAGGAAGGAAGACATGGAAAAAGAAATAAAACAATCTTGAGATGTTACCTAAAGAGAAATTAGAGCTTACAATCAAAGGATAAATGAAGCAGTCTCTGGAATCAAAAACAATGGTGGAGAAATATCAGAAGAAGATATAATGGACAAGTTGCTAACTACTTTAACATCAAACTATGAAAACAAGATAAGTATTCTAGAGGAAACCATGCAATTCTCACAAGACTTCAAGAGAGAGACTTTGATCAGCAAAATCTCTGCATTTGAGATATCAAGATTAAAGACTGAACCATAAAGTGAAACAACTTTTAAAGCCTTAGTCCATGGTAAGAAATCCTTGCACATCTCCAGTCATAATGAGAAAGAATAAGTTGATGAAGAACTAGAAGAAATCATTGCTATGATTGCTAAAAGAGAAAAGAAAGGAAAAGGAAAATATGAAGGACAACTTCCATTCAAAT
>MU226897.1:455269-482410 GCA_018584345.1 Thuja plicata
TTGACTAAGTCTGAAATTTCTTAAAAACCCTCAAAAACTAGATTTTGCATCTTAACTCCTATGAAGCTAAAACCACTCTCAAACATCTTGGAAGTATATATTTAAAATATATCTTAAAGTATAAGAACTTATACTTAAATGATATATTTTAAATATAGACCTGGTGCTGAAATTGGTCTGAAGCATGCATAAAATTTTTTAGGAAATCATTTAATAAATACCCATCTCTCAGAATTAGTTTAAAATGCAAGAAATGCAGAGACAAAAATGATAGTGCACAGATGACAATCTGCATAGACGGCAATCTACACAGACGATAATCTATGCAGACGGCAATCTGTGTAGACGGTGATCTGCGCACATGGTGGAGTTCTATACAGACAATAGTTTTTAAGCACAGACGACCATTCTGTGTAGACGGTGATCTAAATAGACGGTGGAGTTCTATACAGACAATAGTTTTAAGCGCGGATGACCATTCTGCATAGACGGTGGGTTTTAAGCGCAGACGACCATTCAAGGGTAGAGACGGTGATCTGCACAGATGGCAGTCTGGAAACGTAGACGATAATCTCAGAGCGGAGATGGCTCTGCATAAATTGTTTCTAGAATGTTAAAAAACATGGAAAATACGTTAGAAATTTTGAAAACTAGGGATGTGGGTCCCACTGGGAATTGCCAAAATTTATACTGGAAACCTACCTATTGGGAACATGCTTAGACATGCAAACGTTAGAGATATATAATCAATAAGCGAAATTAAACATGTCTAAGAAGCATACTACCAAAAATAACAAGAGATCCATCACAACCTCCGAGGAGCCAAACAAGTGCACCCAAGCCTTATTGATTTGCTCTTAGAGAATTGTGGGTGTGCTCTCCCAACACAATATCATAATCCCACTAGATTTGATTGATGAAAACTAGAATGCAAGCTAATAAAACAATGAAAAAACTCAAGAACAAGTATGAGGAACTTGTCTCAAACCATTCATCAAAAGGATGAGAATGAAAATGCAAACTGAGAACTAGATTCATTCACCATTATTCTTAAGATGTGATTTCTAGATTTCTTAAGAAACATAAACATGAAAATGCACTAAAAAGCTCTAGCACTAAACTAGCATGATAACAATGCATAAATGAGAGATGATTTTCTCTTGACAATGGCCTCTATTTATAGATTTTTTGGAGGAGAGAGTGGGCTTGGATGAGGTGGAGCTCATGTGGCATCCACATAGGTGCCACATGAGGGACACATAAGCCATGCAAGAGTCCAACTTTGCTCACACATGTGTGAGCAATTTTGGATGTGATGGGTCAAAGTGTACTTAAAGTACACATGTGAAGGATCTTGTAAGAGGTGTAAGTGTGTAAGAGTTTTAGTCCAATGAAACACTTTTAGAAAGTGTAAGAAAGTGTCATCAAAGTTTTAAGCAACCTTGTTGGCACCAAATTAGCATGATTTTGAAAAGTCAAATTTAGAAATTTGCTCACACGTGTGAGCAAATAATTAGGACTAATATATGTAGGAATCAAGAAATTAGCTTAATTAACCTTAGTTAATTAATAAGTAGGTCTATTTGATGAGAGTGATGTGAGGTAGGGTAGGATCTAGGCTCAAATTAGCTTAATCTAAAATAAAATTTAGATTAATTATGATTTAGTAGAATTTAAGTCATGTGAAGGAATAAATAAATTAAAAATTTATTTAAAAGGGGTTGATGAGGGAAATGTATATAAATAAGATTTAATACATTAAAGGGGGATGATATTTAAATTAAATTTAAATACTAAAGGAGGTGAATCATATTTAATCAAATAAATTTAATTAAATAGATAGAAGAATATAACAAATATAATTAATTAAAATTAACTATAATTCTATGGGAATATTAATTAATATAAGGACATTTTTAGACGTCTACAAGTTGAACATTGTTCTCCCCCTTTTTCACTAAAAAGACCTTCTAATGAAGAAATAACACAAATTACAACAAATGTGGTCGCCCAAGAAAGGGGTAATTACCATTTGAGAAATAGAATTGTTGGAGGTGATGATGGTAAACCTTCTATAATCATTAAAGAGCAAAAAGGTAAAACAAAACAATTATTAAAGAAGGATAAAGACCCTATGAAGATCAAAGAAGTGAAAACCAAGGTTTGGGCTAAGAAGGGTGAGGCCCCTAAACCTACTGATGCATCTTTTACATCTAAAATTCAAATAAAGGACACTCAAAAGTCTGCTACTCCTATCTAAGAGCACATTAAGTAGAAAAAGAAGATTGAATGCAGCCAAACAACTCAAGCTGAAGATACTCCAGGTAAAGAAATTTATGTCCCTGAGTATATTCATGTAGATATGTTGCAATAACTTTCCCAAATTATAGTTAAAGTACCTTTGATTGAAATAATGAGGATAGAGGAACACAAACAAAAAAATTTCCCATGGTTTAAGGGCGTATCCCAAATTAAAATTGAACAATTAGATGAGGAAAAGAAAGAAAAGGAGCCTGAGGGATTAGTTTCTCAAATTCTTCAGATGTATTTAGATAATTTTGTGAATGTTTGTTTGGGAAGTGTGGACCCTTTCTTTTTTACTGTGATAATTAATGGGAAAATGCTTAAGAATTGTATGATAGACTTAAGGGCATCAAATATAGTAATTCTAGTAAAAATTATAGATTTTATGAGGTTGAAGGTTGACACTCCTCATGGGATACTTCAAGCCATGGATTCTGTTAGCACTTTTTCTTGTATCCCTCGATTCTAAAAGCGACAATGCAAACCAGACCTGGGGATTTTTGTCTAGCTCACAAGAGTCAGCTCATTCTTGCAAACTAAGGGGCAAGAAAATACTAATTGATGAGGATTTGATCCTCCTTTTGCTTTGAGTTCCACACACTCAGGTGGGTGCACCTAAAACATGATAAAATCTGCATTTACAATGACTTACTAGCTAAACCTCATTATGCAGATGTGGCCGTGGATAGTTCTCAGACTTATAAAACATGGGAGTTCAACTCAACCAGTCTTATACAGGATCCTACCTATATGATCTGCTAAGAACCAGGGAAATGGTCAAGGTAATAACAAGGATATTCACCCTTCTTCTCTTTGAACCTGGAGGCTCAGGAAGGCTAACCTATCAGATTCACTTTTATAAGGAATCACCAAACATAATTGCACTATTCAATGCAACTTGTATACATTTCTTCTCTTGAACAGGAAAGGGAAAATGGTTTGATTTTAAAGATTTGATGATGAAAACTACAAGACAAGAAAGGACCAGGGCCTTATCTATTGGGAAACAGAGTCAAATGAATACACATCTCCAGAAAACCCTCCAACTCCAAACATAAAAAAACCAAGTGAAGTGCCTTACAAATCACTCTTCTCAATCCAATATCTGAACATCAAATTTGTATGCAAATTTTGACCTCTCATATTTTACCTCTAAGAATAAATCTCTCCTTGAAAGAAACTCAGAGATAAACCCACAATTACCTTATAATTGGTGCAATAAAATGCCTTACAGATTAACACACAAGAATTGAAAACAGACATACAAAGACATCAACAATTATTGCATAGGGATTCCATTGTTCTTTTATTGAAGAATCATCTAATTATGCATATTTACAAGACAAAGAGACCAGAAAATAAGACTCAAGAGCCTCAATACTGCCCAACAACATAAAATTTCAACATCCCTGTTACAATCAGAAGCAAAACCAGATATAGGAGAAAATGAAAAACCATCTCCATCACTGACACCTGTCTGCTTCCCAAAAAATATCTGCAACTGCTCAAACTGAAATTGTGAAAATCTGATTTGATTTTCCCTCAATTGGTCTGCAAAATCATGATCTCCTTTTCGAGACCTTTCCAACAACATATAATACTCCATAGTTTGGACAAGATTTTCCCTCTGAATCTTTAATTCCAGTTTGTCTTCCCATGCAAATTTTCATTTAAAATTTGAAATATTTGCATTTGCATTTAATTCAATAGTTTGACTATTGAATAATATTTCAATTTAATGCTTTAATCTCATTTTACATTGCATGGATTCAATAGCTTTTTAATACCATTTTAAAACCTTTTTCCCAAAAGTGACACATGGCAGCCTCTGATTAGCCTACAGATCCACTGGGTGCCATGTGTCTGAGGTGCCATGTAGACCAATGGCTCAATGGCTTAATGGTTAGATGGTGAACATCTTTCCATTAAGCCATTAAGTCAGCCCTTGGATCTTGTTGAAGCTGCTCACTAGTTAACCCACTTGTCTTTTGTGATGGATTTAATTAAATATTTTCATTAATTCATTATTTCTCCAAGATGCACCAGAACATGACACTTGTCGCTTGGGCTTAATGGCTTAATAGTTAGATAGTGTGCATCTTTCCATTAAGCCATTAAGCCAACCTTTGATTTTCCTTGAACTTGCACACTGGTTAACCCATTTGATGAAATGAATTTAAATTTAAAAATATTTAGAATTTGTAGATCTCACCAGAATGTGCCAAGTGTCACCTTTTGATTGGTCTGCAGGTCCACTTGGTGCCACATGTCAATTTCTAATTGGTGCCTCTAAACTACACTATAATTGCACCACTTGGCGCCACGTGGCATCCTCAGATTCGCTGACTGATCCACTGGGTGCCACTTGTCATTTGTGCCACATGGACCAATGGCTTAATGGCTTATGTTTATCTTCCTTGCAACTTTCTCACTAAGCCATTAAGCCATTGGTTGATTTTGGCCACCTCAAGATGCATGCCCAAACATGCATCCTCCTAAGCCCAGTCATCTGCCATGTCATCACTGTGGGCCCTACCAAAATTTGGGTGTCATTCCCTAGGAACAGTTTTCAAGGCACTTGACCCTAGCTCTTGCGTACTTGCATAGTGATCTCTTTCTTCTTCATATTACATTCTGTGGGTTTTTCCTTATGAATACTTCAAAATCCCCTTGTGGCATCAATGTGGGATAATGGGTTTCAGTGTTTTTAAGGCTCTTGTGCATTTTTGTCCAAAATAAGTGGGCCCTACTACACATTAAGTCTCTAGCCCAAGAGGCCCACCATATGGCCTCTTGGTTCTTTTACTTATTTCATGTATTGTGGGTTTTAGTATATAAATACCACAAAATTCTCATCCACGACCAATGTGGGATAATGGCATTTTCTAGATTTAAACTTCCCGAGTCTTCCATGGATGTTGCTCGCCCATGGTAATGTCTTGTCACTGATTAAAACCTTCATTATCCCCCACCAAATTGGGCGCCCCTTGCTATAGTCTCCATTTGGAAATATATTTTCATAATGCCTAGGCTCTTTTCTCATTTCCAGCGCTGGATTTCATTCTCCATGGTTTGAAAAAGGCTTTGATAAGTCTTGCTTCGAACAGGATACATTTGGCATAATTTAGAGTGCTTGCTTCTTTGTCCAGCATGGGGGAACTGGAATAATTTAATTATTGTTTTAAAGTCTCTAAATTCTTTTAATGTTTCTTCACCAATTTCATCATTGTGTATCCCTGTATTGCAGTCATTTCCAGCAGGTGCTTTGCATAAATTTACTTTAAAAAATCCACGCAGCCTTGTCTCTTCCCAGTGTTGGGGCTTCTTGGACTGGTGCTGGTTGTCATGGCCCCCAAATGTGCCTCCTCTATGTGATGTGTAGCATTCCATGGCTTTTAAAGATGCATTGTTTTCTGTTTAATATGTTTTCTTTTTATAACCCCCAATACCCTGCGCAGAAACTGTGCTTATGTTTTGTTTTTGTTTTTAAAAAACTTCAAAATTATCCATCTGAACTACTAACATAGCTACCTTTCTATTCACATGCTTGTGGGATTGATTTTACACACAGCTCCCTCCATATGTCTTGCACAGACAGCAAGCTACTCCTCCAATACTACTGCACAACATTCTTCAAACATGAACATCAAATGTAATGCAAATGGCTGTCAATAACATTGGCTGTTGATTGAAAATTTCTTGCAGTTTTAATGTTTTAAGACAAAATTACCTCTCCTCCAGTAGTCTACGCTGGCTGAGAGTATGTTGTATGGTTTTTGAATTTTTCTTTACACCAACCAATTGCATTATGCTTGAGAGTTTGTTTCCACGCGCTGACTCCCATTGTCTTAGTTCTTAATTCTTTTTACAGGCTGCCTTCAAATTGCTCTCCTGCACAGCTTCACTCCTTGGCATGCTGTGCTAGTAACCATGTTTGGACAGCTCCATTTTACTTTGCATTTGAAATTATAATTTTTAATACTTTTAAAGTTCATACTTAACCATGTTGCGCTGGATTTGCTCTGTCATGCGACTGCGTGATGTTTCTTCTCAATTTTGTACATTTCAAATGTATCTTTCTCTACCTCACCATTCTCCAATGTCCGTTGATTTGATCTAAAATGTGAATCAATGCAAGGTAGTTGTGCTTACAATCTAGGTTATATCTCATTGAGATCGATTTAAAAATAGTTAAATGGTACTTCCATTTATAATCCTTGGAGGATCTGGATGCTTCCAAATATATTTGAAAAACTATAAGATTCATGGCAATTTGAACCCAATTCTACAGATGAAATATTTCATCCATGTAATTTCCGCACATTGAAATCTGTGGCACATCTCTAACATTGAATATCTTTCCAGAAACTCTACCATGTTCTATATTGCTTGCTTTATGAAATTGAATATGGCCAACCTCCTTTGTCTATGGTTCTGAACAAGCATCATTCCATAATTGTCATAGTTGAAACTATCCCATTCATTTTATGCCATAATTTGTTCCATGAAATGACACATCTCCAAGGTACTTGGCCTATAATTCAGCATGCATTGTTTATGCTTCATCATTTCAACTATTTTGAGAGCTTTCCCATTTCATTCATTTGCACATGGTCATTGTTATTATTACTTTGTGCTTAGTTCACAAATATAATATTTGATGGAGTTATGTTTTTGTAAGATGCAACACTAATCAATTCAAATGTTGATGTCTATGCTTTCACAATCTTTTAAAGAAACAATGCTTTTAAAATCTGATGGCTTCAGTGAATAACTGGCACCGCAAATAACAATTGGCCTCGAGAACTAGTTCTAAAAACTGACTAAAACAAGTAACCAAAACATGGCGTTGGGCAAAAATGTACCATGGCCGACAATAATTCACATTGCAAGGTGATATTTGACGAGACCCAGCCAGTCACAAGATTTTAAAAATCCAAGTTGCTCCTTCAGAACTATTATGCAATTACTCTGTCAAATAATAGTGAACTGCATTTGGTTTCGAATTTGAAAACAAGTCAAAAGACCTCCTAGGAATTCGAGCCTCTGGATATTGGAAGTATGTGATATGGAGAATAAAAATCTAGAAGGGTGTCTCTTGAAAATAATCCAGACACATTTGGCAGCCCCTCGAAAGTAGCCACTTGAAAATGTAGAAAAGAACAAATGAGAAATAACAATTTCTGCAAATGAAAAGCATCTAGAGAATTGTGCATACAAAACCCTCAGGATCTGAGATCTTGCAATCTTGAATTAAATTTTGTCTATAATTTAGGGAAACCATTTTTCTGATGTGACCAATCATGGTATTCAAGATATAACCTCGCAAATAGGGCCTCTGACCAAATAGTGCAACTGATCTGCATCAAATTGTTAGAAAATGCAAAAGGAATCGGATTGGAAAACTTGGCAAATGGATTCGTCATAACTTGAAAATCATCAGGATAGCACATTTCCATGCCTAGAATATAGGGGAACTTTCAATTATCCATTTCACTCCACCGGGTGTGAAATTGTAAGACCTCAAAGTAGGTCATTCATAAATCTGCATTTGACAGTTTGGCACATTGATAGAAACTGCAAATGGAATGGGCTTAGCAAACTGACCAAATGGACTTGTCGTGACCTGAAGACGAAGACTCAAAAATTATTTGACCTTTATAATGGATTACAAGAGGAATTTTTTCAATTAGGTCACAAGGTCAAAAGTTACAGTTAGTCAAACAGGGCTACTCAGAATTCTAATCAATTACACAAAGCATGACAACAACAAACTACCAACTTTGAGGGGTTTGAAAACTAGTCAAAACATATCAAAATGACTTGGTATTTGCAATATAGGTTCTTTGATATGCATAATAAACATCCCCAAAGTGGCGGGCCATGACAGATTACTGGGTGCAATATATTCAAAGGCAAACTAGGCCTATTACAACAGATTGACACTTAGGCAGAAATGCAGATTTGGACAAGTGCTCAAAACAAGACATCACGAAACAACTCAAAACTTGAAATTAATGACCTGGGATATCTTCATATGCCTAAAAAATAGTGATGAGTACTTGATGTGCATGGAAAAATTTAGAATTTCATCAAGGAAAATAGGCACAAAAATGATCATAGGGCTTCAGATTGTAAAATTTTAACATGGTACTTCAAAACCCTTACTGCATTTTTCAGTCCCAACAGATTCAATAGAAGTGCCTTTCATTGGTACTATTAAAGCCCTACCAAATAAATTGGTTGTATACCCTGATAAGAGTCTGAAAATGAGTGTTCTTGTTGTATATATTCCTCCTCTTTATGGTATGCTATTATCTAGAAAATGGAGTGCATCTGTGGGCGGTAGTTTTTAATGTGATCTTTCTTTATCTACTTTTAATATTGACTGTGAAAATGTAAAGGTAAACTGTAAGTCAAGGGTCCCACACATGATTGAGATCAGTAAAGATGAGGATATAACTTATTTCCTTGACACTGACATGGACACATTCAAAGTTGAAGATATTATAATAGATGAAAAGGAGGTGCATGTATCCTTATCTAAAAATAAGGAAAAATTTTCTAATGAAAATAGTCTTTGGACTATGTACTTTGATGGTGCTAGTTTAAGGGAGGGTTCAGGTGTAGGTTTTCTACTATTCTCTCCTACTGGAAAGACTTTTAAGTTTTCATTCACTTATCTATTTGCTTGTACAAATAATGTTGAAGAGTATGAAACATTATTGATTGGGATGAGATTAGTTTCTAAGCATGGAATTAAGAATCTCAATATATTTGGAGATTCAAAATTGGTCATATCCCAAGGGAGATCAAAATATGCTTCCAAGAATAAGAGATTAAAACAATATAGGAATGTTGTTCGGGATGAGATTGAAAATTTTGTTACTTTCAGGATTGACTGGATGGATAGAAGCCACAAAAAAATGTCAGATCTCCTAGAAAACACTGCTCTCAATCTAGATGATGTCACATTTGTAGTAATTTCAAAGGTTGAATTGAAAACAAGACCCACAGTCCCTGACAATATTCAAAACTGGAAAGTATTTGATGATGATGTATTGACATTTTCAAATTTTTAAATTTTGAGGGTGAATACTGTTATCAGGAGATTGATTTTAGTTGATATGTAGAATGTATGGATGGAAAAGATACAATGTTTGGGAAGGATATATTGCAATTGAAGACAAATAAGGTCCCCAAAGGCTTGGTAGTCCTAGAAAGGTATTTTGATAACAAAGATAAAACAATGAGCATGAAGACTATCCATAATCCATGGAGGACTTGGAGGAAATAAACCTTGGAACAACAAATCCTCCAAAAAATGTATGCTTTGGTAATCTAAGTTATCTCCAAAGGTAAGGAAAACACTAATAGATCTTTTGATAAAATATAGGCATGTGTTTTCTTGGTCATATGATGATTTAAAAGATTATAGGAAATATTTATTCCAACATGTGATCCCCTTTAATGATGATGCTAAGCCATTTAGGAAGAATCAAAGGCCCATTAATCCCACTCTTGCTCCCAAAATTCAAGAGGAGCTGATGAAAATGAGGGATGTTGGTATCATGAATCCCATCAGACATTCTTCATGGATTTCCAACCTTGTGCCTACATGAGAAAGAAAAATGGAGACATAAGATTATGTGTAGATTTCATAAATATAAATATGGCTTCATTGAAAGATAATTATGGTTTGTCTAACATGGAAGCAATGTTGTAGAAGGTGACTAGGTGTGAGCTCATGTCTTTGATGGATGGTTTCTTTGGATATAACCATATAATGGTGGAAGAATTAGAGAAATACAAAACTACATTAACAACACCAATGGGAACTTATCTCTATGTTAGAATTGCTTTTGTCCTAACCAATGTAGGAGCTACATTCCAGAGACCCATGGATGTTTATTTTGCAAATTTTAGTGATAAGTTCTTGGTAGTTTATCAGGATGATTTGATAGCCTATTGAAAGGAGGAAAGCCAACATTGTGGACATTTAGAGAAAAATTTTGTCAGAGCACTTGATTATGGTATTTCTTTCAGTCCAAGAAAATGTGTGTTTGGGGTGACTGCATGCAAGTTACTTGGTCACATTGTTTCAATAGATGGGGTCAGGATTGAACCAGAGAGGATGGCTACAATAGAAAAGTGCCACAACCCAAAAGTGTGAAGCGAATACAGTCGTTCTTTGGCCAAGTAAAATTTTTAAGGAGGTTTGTTACTAATTTTACTAAAATTAGCAGACTTATTTCAAATATGATGAAAAAAGGGGCCAAGATTGAATGAGACATTGAACCTTCTCAAGCTTTTCAAGATATTAAGAAAGCCATCAAGGATGCTCCTGTTTTGACGACTCTTAATTATGACAAGCCTATGCAAATATTGTCATTTGCATCTTTCCACATTGTTGTGGTAGTTCTCTTGCATAATAATTCAAAGGGATTTGAATAACCCATAGATTTATTTAGTAAATCCCTGCAAGTTGGAGAGTTAAATTATTAAATAAATGAAAAATAAGCATGCATTGGTGAAAGTTGTTAATGATTTTATGTGTTATCTAATTGGAGCAATTGTTGTTGCTTATGTACCTAGTGTAGCTGTTAAAGACATCTTCACTCAAAAAGAGGTCTCTAGGAGGAGATTTAGGTGGATCAATAGGATCCAATAATTTAATATAGATGTTTAAGTTACCTAGTTGGTAAGAGGCCAAGGGCTAGCAAAACTTATGACTGAAGTAAATCTTGATGCTAACCATATCAATGTTTTAGAAGAAGATCAAAGGTCATTCATATGTGATCTTGACCAATGTGAATGACCGTACAAGAACATTATTGTATACCTGTAGAGAATGATTTTTTCTCCTAATATGGATGATATTAAGAAAAGAACTATCAAATTCCATTCCATCAAATATACCATAGTCAGTGGAGAACTATGGTGGAAAAGTAATGAAGCTACGTTTCTCAAATGTGTCAATCAAAATTAGGCAAAGAATCTTTTAGAAGAAATGCACAGTGGAGTGTGTGGTGTCCATTACATGGCTAAAACTACTTCTCATAAGGTTTTAAGGTCTAGTTTCTAGTGGCCCAAAATTTTCAAAGATGCACATCAAATGGTAATTAAAAAATGTGATGCATGCCAAAGGTTTTCAGGTAGGTTAGAATTTTCTAGTAACCTACCTCTTAAGCCTATAAATGTTCAAGCACCATTTCAGTAGTGGGGGTTAGATTTTATTGGGGAAATTTTATGAAAGTAAAGTGGTGGTCGCTCATGGATTTTGGTGGCTACTAATTATTTCACCAAGTGGGTAGAAGTTATCCCTACTAAAAGAGCTACAAGAAAAGTGGTGGTAGATTTTATTTTGAAGAATATTATTACAAGATTTGGATGCCCTGAAAAAATGGTAGTTGATAATGCTATGTATTTCAGGTCTAATGAAATTGATGCATTTTGTCAAAAGTATTGGATTCAAATATCTTACTCTTCTCTGTACCACCCATAGGGAAATGGCCAACCTGAATCAAGCAATAAAAGATTGATCAAAATACTCAAAAGATTCCTAGAAGAAAATAAGAAGGCTTAGTATTCCAAGATAATATTTGCATTATGGGATGGTAGAGTAACTGTAAAAAAAGGAAATTAGATGTGCACCTTTGACCTTGTATATTGCATTCAGGCCAGATTTCCAGATAACTTAATGTAGATGTATAAATTTATGCAGGCTTATGATGAGGACTTGGATGATGAAATGAGGATGAGAATAAATGATCTAATGCAGCTAGATGATACAAGAAGAGAAGCACATGCAAGAAATAAAAAATTACAACTGTAGATTAAAGATCTATATGACAGAAAGACCACTATCAGAAAGTTTGAAGTGGATGACATGGTCTACATGTGGAATGCCAAATTGGAAGAAAAGGGTAGACATGAAAAATTTGACCCTATCTAGTTAGGCCCATACATTATTGACATCAAATGGGGTGAAGAATAATATTTGTTGGAAAACATGGCCGAGGATATTCTGGAATTTCCAGTTCATGGACAATTTTTGAAGCATTATTTCTCTTCAAATAATGAAATATATCCATGAACAATTGAAAGGTTATATATATGTAAATAGGTTTGCGTGTGTCTTTTAGGTTTAGGTTTTTTCTTTGTAGTTTGTTTTTTTCTTAACCCGTGACATTCTGGGTTTCTCATTTTATCCCGAGAAGATAAGTGTCCCCAATTACGGCCATTGTTGGAACTATAAAAATTTGGCTAAGTATGTGGATTTTTCCTCCAAGATTGATATTAGAATGTTTTCCCTTGTAAAATAATTTCATGCGTCAAGCAAGTGAGGTTTGCAGTTGAGTTGGAAGTAAAAATGCACCAGGTTTGAGTTGTTCTTTTTCTTATTGGTCCCTGTGTTATGTTGTGATGGTTAGCTAAAGTCAAATGTCCTTTTTATGCTTTACCTCTAGTTTGTGAGACTTATTTGGTCAACATTTTTATTTATGTAAATTAGTAGTTTCTAATAAACAGTCCAACAAGGTTGCAAGGTTAGACAATGTTAAGTCAAAAGGGTTGCGATCTTGCGAAAGTGTTAAGTTTTTTCCTATCATGGGTTTGAAACAGGTTTTGTTAACTACATCAAATAGTTGTGACATTGCATTGATGGTTAAGTTAAGTCATATGTGCGTGGCCGTGGGGTTGAAGTCAAGTTAAAATTTTATGTTCCGACCTTTTGATGAGGTTAGTGTCCCATTCAAGTATACATTTTTCGCAACATCACATGGTAAATAATGATTAAGTTTAAATAGTTGTGATCATGCGATGGTGTCTTTAACAGTTATATTTTTTTATGTTGTGGGTTCATAATTATCTTTTAGGGTTAATTCTTTGAAGTGTGAATAGGTGCAGAGGTGCCACATGTCCTAAGATTTCAAAGTCAACTAGCATTTTATGTAGGAGCCACAAGATCACAATTTTTTGTAAAGACTTTAAGTTTGTATGGATGGTCCAAGATTGTGACACATGTACCATAGAGATTCAAAGAAGGAAATTACTTGTCGTATCATCACAATGGTTTTAAAAGGTTACATTAGTTTGCAGTGATGATGTGAGATGTTGCCATGTTTCTCAGATGTGATTATCAAGAGTTAGAACGAGGTCACATGCTATCTTTTCCTTAACATTTCTTGTATGTGATCTTGCAAATATGTTAGAGATGACTAGTGGAGAGTGTTCATAGGTTTATGATGCAATTTCATTTGAAGGTTGCGATCATGTGAAGTGACTATGATGGGTTGGTGCAAGTTTGCAAGGTATAATGTAAGTGATACTTTATGATGCAAAGATTCTTTGAATGCCATGTAGACCTTGCTGACAGTTGACTTAGGTTGAAAAATAACAAGTGGGGTCTGAACCAATATTTTTGTGACATGCCAGAAAATGTGTTGCCATGTTGGAATTATTTTCAAATTATTTTAAAAACTTCTCAAGCGTTATAAACCCGCAGCTTGTTGATTTTATTTTTTCCTCCACAGCTAATCTGAGTTATGTATATGCATACCATTAATGTCAAGTTGATGGAAAAATAATTGGTATGTGAGAAATCTTTAAGTCTGCAATGAAGTCATTATTTGAATATCAAACCTTGACCTTTTTTATTTCTTTTTAATAGAGGGCCTGTCTGAGAAGAATACATTTTTTTTTAGAGAATCATGTGTGCTATTGAAGCTTTTATGTCTGGTGAGAAAATTTGTTATTACACAGAGTTGGAAGAACCAAGTACTTCCACTAAATCAGTAGCTATAGGAAATCATAAAAAGGATACGTTTTTCAGAGGAATGGGTTCAATTTCTACATGGAACATCAAATTCATTATCCACTAATGAGCAGGCATGGAGAGATATGTGTTCCCAGTGTAAGAACCCATACACTCCTGGTTCCATTGGTTCTTCAATGTTTTTATTCTTCTTTAATAATAGAGTGAAGGAAAGCCTTGTGTGTAACCCTTGGGTCATGAATAGGGCAAAGTTGATAGTCGTCCTTGATTTTTTTGTCGATGTTGACCTAGTGAAAGCATTAGCAAAAAGATATTGTCCACTCACCAAATGTATCAGAAAAATAGATAAATCTGCAATGCTCAGAATTGACAAGGCTATCTTTGTGGAGGCATTTGGTGTCACTAGAGCTATGAGTGTAGATATAGAACTTGGATAAAGAAAAGAGATAGTATCACCTGCATAAACATACCTTGAAGAAGAATAAAATTTGTAAGTTCATGCACAGAGATGGGACAAAGATTCCAGATAATATAAATGAACCATATGATTTGGATACCTTCCACGATTATCTCGAGTACACTTTATATGGTTTGTGCAAGGTTTTGGGAGAAGATGGAGGGAAAATAGTAACATAAGATCTATTAGTGGTAGCTATGGACATTCAACACCCACATGTGAACAAAGGATATGATTACATGGGTTTTATTGTCCACAGAATTCACAATGACCTGGTTGATATTTAGAGCAATCCTTCTTCAATTGATTTCAATCATTATTCAATTTTGATGCATCTCATCCTATTATACAATGTTGATCATATGGATGAGGTTTGATAATAATAAAGGAAGACATGGGCATGCAGATGCTAGTACAACTCTAGACAAGGATATGGGAAAGCACTACATACTCTTCTTCTTTTTGTATTTTGAAAACTAGACTGTGAATCCTATTAGAAATATATTAGGTGCAAAAGAGGATAGGATTCATCTTGAACTTAGAAGAATAATCTGACCTTTGCATGCTAACAGCTAGGAGCCCATTAGGCATAATTGGGGGGATACTTTTCTGTTTGAAATTTTTACTATTATTAGAGTTTTCTCTTGTCCTCAACCACCCCATATCTTGCCAAAATATTTCCCTATCAGGGTGGGTATAATTAAATTTATTTGGCAGTTGACATTAGTTGATAAATAATATTTAGGTGCTCAGAAGAAGAAACATACCTTCTTACGTAGATTGTGGATAGCAGGTGATTTTATATTAGGTAAATGGGCCTTAGATTAATGAATGATTTCTTAAGACATTATAGATTGGATACTGCCAAATTGAGAGTATGTGACCCAGAGGGATTCATGAGCCACACTTTGAAGGAGATGGAAAATGTAGCTTTGCCAGTTCATGCCTTTACCCGAAGAGGATATCGTCATGAATAAAACTTTTATAGATGAATTGATGGAGAAGAAGAGAAGATGGAATGACATTCAAATATTTGAAAGGGATTTCAAAGAAGTTAATCCTTATTTCACTATTTTTTATCATGAACTTGGGTATTGGGATAGACTAAAAAAATTTCTTGAAAATTATGATGAAATCATGGACAAGATGCTTGATGCACTTGCTGGAGCTGAAGCTAAGGTTAATCCTGAAGATGTGGAATCATCACATGGAGATGTTCCTTTTAGAAAAGAATACATTAAACTTGTGTAGGAAGGTTATGAGGCTATGTTTTCACAAAGGCCATTATTCAAAAGACAAAAGGTTGAACATGTTGTAAGAGTGATGAAAGATACTACTAGGGTAGCCATCAATAAGAAGGGGTCATATTTCCATGTAATAAGAAAAACACTGAGAGATTCTCAGAAGCCACTTGAATTTGAAGAGACTAGGGAGTCAAATTTAGCACTAGTTTCTCTAATGGATGATATGTAGTTACTCTCCAGTTTTTTCCTACAAGATGGTGATTTTATCTTGTATACAAGGAAAATATTAGCCTATAATCATCCACTGAAACATAAAATTGTCATAGGGTTAGCATCCAAAGATTCAAATGAGATAAAAACAAGCATGAAAACACAAAACTATCCTCATATAATCAGATATAGAAAAAAAAAGTGCACCTAAGAGGCTTGTTTGATTTTCTCTCTTATGGAGGTGTGAATGTGCTCTCTCCAACACAATATTAAGGAATTCCCCAAGTAGAATGGTTATGATTTCAAATGCAACAAAGGATGGATGGAATAAAGATTCAAGAACTAGTATGGAGCAACAAGTCTCAAAATTCTCCAAATGAGTAAGCTACTATGGATTGAAATGCAAAGAAAGAATGAAAAATAAGATTGATTTTACCAAAATGATCCTAGCATGTAATATCTAAATGATTTAAGCATGAAAGAAATGAAACTAGCAATGAAAATCCTAGCACAATTATAGAACAATAACAATAACAAAGATGAGAGATGATCAAATGCAAGAGAGGAAGGCCTCTTTTATAGAATTGAAAAGGAAATGTACGGTTGAGATTAAGAGGTGGAAGGGAGATGAGTGGCTAAGATTGAGGGTTAGGTTGGAAAATTCAAAGGGGATTGTGCACATGATTAGAGGTAAATTACCTTTTAATCAAGGTTTAGGGGATTATTAGAAAGAGGTGGGATTTGGAAGGGATAAAGTGGGTTTAAATAAAGTATTTTTATTTAAATCAAGTTTAGAGGAATTTTATTCTTGTGGAGGGATTTTAATAAATATAAATTTATTAAAAGGGAGATTTTTGAGGGAAATGTATTCAAATAAAATACATTAGGATAGTATTTATAAAACATGTAAATACCATAGATAAAACTATTTAATTAATTTAATTAAATAGTGAGATGAAGAAAAGGGAATTTAATATTAATATTTTTGGACATCTACATTTTTCCCTCTTTGACATGTCATTGCAAGTGACATTACGTCAAAGACAAGAAAATAAGTTTCCCCAGAGGAAGTGGGTTTTTAGGAGTCAGGTCAAAGCGACGATCGTAAGAGGTGGTGCCCCCTCAAGAAAAGGATGCAACAAGAGAAATGTGTGTGGAATTCTCAAAAATAGAAAGTGCAAGAGGAGGAAGGGAGAGGAGTGAATAAATAGAAGCCTTCCGAAAATACAAGATGCAAAATTAGTATGAATGTAACTAAGAATATAGATGCAAAACTTGGGGAGTCAATTGTGTTGAAAATATGGAGAGCACATTCAGTTTTGATATTGCAAAAGGAGGTATGTATTAGGTGTTAAAAAACACAGATGATAGGATTCATTTGCGTGGACTAGACACTCAAACAAATCACACTGCAATAGACACATGTATCAGTAGCCTCCAGTCACAATGCACTACGATATAGCAAATAAAGGTAGTGGTGAGTAGGTTTTAACTGACACAAAAAGATAAAATCAACAAAGAAGGCCTCATGACCAAGCAGTCATTCAGTCCAAAGTTCTTACCATGAACAAGATTATGTGATGAAGGATTGATAAGCCGGCGCCAGAAGGATTGTAAGGATTGGATTTGATTTGATTAAGATATTTGCTAGCAAAAGCTCTGAAAAGGATGATGAGCAAGGAGAGTCGGTCTCAAAACTGATTTGGTGAGAAACATTATTGTAGTTATAGGAGTCAAAATGTCACTAAAAGTGAAAAAATGCAGTGATATAGAAGGAAGGAAAGGTTTATTGCAATTTTTTTAAGGTTTTTTAAATTTTTTTTAATTTTTGTGATTTTTAAATTTTTTTGTTAATATTTGCGCATTTAAGTTGTACAACGGGATTAATAATACATGAATATACATGCGGGAGAAGAAAGCGAAGGAAAATAGAACAAAAAAAAAAATTGGTAAAAAATGGGGGCTATAAGAGGGGTTGGGGGGACAAATTAGGTCATTTGTTAATAGTGATTGAAGGAAAAAGAGCTCTAGAGAGAAAAGATGATTGAAGAGAGGCTGGAGGTGTTATTAATAACTGAGAGGGGGGGTGAATCAGTGGCCTCAAATTATAATCCTTAAATCAACCCTTAAAACTTATAATCACTAATTATGTCTCAAGTTATCTTTTGTCCTACAAGATGTATGCCTTGAAATACTTTAACCAATTTTCTACTTGTTCGATTGCTTTGCTAATCTCTCTTCTATATGATTACCAATAAGCAGTAAACTTATTTATCAAAACATAGTAAATATGTAGAGTATACTGATAAATCCATAAATGTATATGTGAAATGTAAAACAGTAAAGTAATAAATCATAAGCACATAACACAAGGATTTTAACATGGAAACCCTGTTAAGGGAAAAAAAACACTGGGATCGATACCCCAAATCTTCACTCTTCTAAAGTGAGCTCTATTGGGAGCCAACCCTGTTAAAGGTTACAAACACTGTTAGGTGTGACCTTATTAGAGGATTTAGAAATAGTTTTTCAACTAGTATATGGCATCTAATGCTACCATCCCATATCAAACACTCACCTGGCCTGTCAATAGGTATCGGGCATATCCAATGCTACTTTTGTGATCAAACTTTTTGATACTCCTTGGGATGTATCTTAGTTGTAAAAGACTTTTAATTCCTGCTCGGTTATGAGGCTTATATGTTTCAATGGTTAAACTAAAACACTAATGATCTGTTCATACATACAACTCAATTGCATATTTTCAGATCTATTGTAAGTCCGTTACCTCTTTGATCAGTATAATCACTTATACCTTTGCTCCACAATGTTCTGCTCTGTGATGCTTGTCTCACTGTTCATCCGTCTCTGCAAAATCTATCTCTTTCCTTAGCTTGTTGATCAGGACTGAATGAAGACTTTCTTCTCCTTCAGATTTTCTTTAGCATCTTTCCTCTTCTCTTGTTCACCCCACAATTCGTAATGAATTGGGTTTGTCTCTATATAGACATGATTTCCCCTTTTCTTGGCTTTCTTGATTCTTGGTGTGTTCCACAATTTTTTCCAATAGATTTAAAGAAAACTCCTGATTTATCTCAAAGAGATCTTCTTACCAACTGGACAAATCAGTTTTAAATCACTTACTTATCTCTGACTTTATCTGGATGATTAAAACAATTATAAGTATCCATTAATTATATCTTTAGCTTCTTGACAGCTAAGCATTTTGTCATTTTATGAACTCTATGTTTTGTAGGTCAACACTTTAGTTAGTCATTGGTGATAACTGACTATTCTGTTAGTGTGACTTCAGTTGTCATCAGTATCTCCGTCCTTGTTTTTTCCATTGGGCAACACTGAAATTCTTTCCATTGGGTTACTCTGTGCTTTTCTCGTCGGGAAACACTGTAACTCTTCTCATGGATAATGTTGTGCATTAGCTTGTCAAGTAACACCACGACTCTACTCTTTTATTCTGACCATTAGTGTGCACTCCGTTGATGTATGCAGTCACTTAGTGAATACTTGACTTGTATGCATTAATGATAGCATAGTCTTGATACATCGATTCTTTGAAGTCTTTGGCAGTATTTCTATGACCATACAGATTATATCAAGTTGACATCAATGACAATACAATACATTAACTAATTTAATTTCTTGCATGATCATCAACTTAACATCTTCAAACATTCAAACAGTTATATGTCATCAATCTCTCCCTTTGGCATTGATGGAAACATACTACATTATCATACTATACTATTACTAATACAATATGAAATATATAGTTTCATCAAGATTTTCTAATGCAATTAATACAAATTTGTGGCTTTTGGTAAGCTCAAATAGCTTTGATTTGATTCTTGTAGCTTTCATTCTGTCTTCAATCCCTTTACTGGATGGATGCAGTATCTTTCTTTCTCTGATGTGATGTGTTCTCCTTCTATGTCAAACTCTCTCCCTTTGACTGTTCTCCTTTCTTGTGATGTCTTTTGTCATTAATTCTCTTCTTTTGTGTGTACTCTCCCCTTCTTGTTACATTCCTATCGATACTATGATGAATATGATCTTTCCCTGAGTTGATACTGGATATAATGTCTATATGTATGATAATGAGATATCTCTCTGTCCCTTTGATAGCAATGCCAAACATTTTTTTCAAAAAAATATTTGACAGTGATGCCAAATGTATCCTTTCTATCCATAATATATTCCTTGAATTTCCCATTCCATTGGTAACAACTCTGGTGCTTGGTTTAGATATATACCTTTCTATGCATATATTTATCTTTGAAGCCCATCTCTCTTCTTGCATCAAAATAAATGATATTTTGATAATATGTAGGCTGATGTAGCCTTCTAGTTAGCTTACTAACTAGTAGACAAGGGTCTGACCCCTAGTATTTTTCTCAAGTATTCAAATGCATCCTTGGGCAGTGGCTTGGTGAAGATATCGACCAATTGTTCCTTTGATTGCACATACTCAAGTATCACCTCCTTTGCCTAAACTTGTTCTCTTAAATAATGATACTTGATGGCAATATGATTTGTTTTAGCATGCGTGACTGGATTCTTGGAAATGTTTATTTCACTTGTATTATCACAATAGATAATTACTGGTTCTAAAATTTTCATATGCATACCTTCCAGTAACTATTTGATCCATGCAATATTTGAGCAGTTTGTAGTAGCGGCAACATACTCTGCCTCTGCAGTAGATTGTGAGATGCATCATTGCTTCTTGCTGATCCATGTGACAAGTCTGTCACCCATAAAGAATGTTCCTCTAGTTGTGCTCTTTTGGTCATCAACATTTCCAGCCCAATCAGCGTCGGTAAAGACCTTAAGTTCAAATTTGCCTTCTCTTTTGTACCATAAACCATATTCCTTGGTATTCTTCAGATATCTTAAGATTCTTTTCATAGCAGTCATATGTGATTCCCTAGGATTAGCATAAAATATAGCAACTATTCCTACTACATGTGTAATATCTGGTCTAGTATGTACAACATACATGAGTTTTTTAATAATAGATCTGTACAAAGTCTGATTTACCTCTGATGACTTGTCTTCCTTTGTCAGTTTGCATGCAATTTCCATCGATTTTCCAACTGGTTTGGACTCTTCCCTCTTGAATGTTTTCAGTACTTCTTTGATGTACTTGGATTGTGTAATAAAAATTCCTTCATCTTGTTGTATGATCTACAGACCAAGAAAGAACTTGATCTCTCCAAACATAGACATCTCAAACTCTTTGCTCATTTCATTTGAAAATGATTTGCATAGCATATCATTGCCTCCAAATATGATGTCATCAACAAATATCTCAGCAATCAAAATGTTAGCATCAATATCTTCCTTCAAATAAAGATTATTGTTTTCACTAGTCCTTAAAAACCCAATACTTATAAGATAGGAATGAAGTCTTTCATACTAGGCTCGAGGTACTTGTTTCAATCCATATAGGGCTCTGTATAGTCTACATACCATGTTCCTCTTGTCTAGATTAACAAACCCTTCTGGTTGTTCAATGTATACCTCTTCTTCAAGTATTCCATTTAGGAATGCAAACTTGACATCCATTTGATATACCTTGAATATTTATATGCAGCATAAGAAAGTAATATTCTTACTCCTTCTAGCCTAGAAATGGGTGCAAAGGTCTCTCCATAGTCAATTCCTTCTTCTTGTGCATACCCCTTGCATACTAGTCTTTCTTTATTTCTGGTGACTTCTCCATTCTCATTCAGCTTCTTCCTGAATATCCATTTTGTACCGATGACATTCTTGTCATCTGGTCTTGTTATAAGTGTCCATGTCTTGTTTTTCTCTATCTTTTCAATATCTTCATTCATAGCACTTATCCATTCATCATTATCTAGTGCAACATTGATAGATTTGGGCTCATAATCACAAATAAGACATCTTATATTTAGAGACATACTTCTGGTTCTCATAATAGCATTTTTATCTCCTATGATCTAGTTCTATGGATGGTTCCTTCTAACATATCTTGCAAGTATAGGTTCATCTCTTTGTCTATCAGCTTGATCAACATTTTGTTCTTCATTTTGTTCTTCATCACTTTGTGCATCATTTTGAGCAATATTATGATCGTCGGTATTTGCATCCTGATGCTCGAGTGCAATGATCTGTTGCTCGGGAGCTCTACATCATTGATCAGGTAGAGTTTCAGATTCCTCATTGTAAGTGAAACTATCGTAGTCCTCTAGTTCTTTAGTGCTTTCCTTTTAATTTTTCTCTACAAATTCATCTATCTTTACATTTGTACTTTCAACAGTTTTGTTAGAGGCTTTGTTTAGACATTTATAAGCCTTGCTCTTGGTATAATACCCCAAAAATATTCCTTCATCACTCTTGGAATCAAGTTTTCCATTTCTATCATCTTTTAAGATATAACATTGACTGCCAAAATTTTTGAAATAACTTATATTTGGTGTGTATCCATACCATAGCTCATAAGGTGTTTTTTTGGTGTCTTTCTTCAATTGTACTTTGTTCAATGTGTAAACAATAGTATTGACAGCTTCCCTCTAGAAGATTTGGGTGATCCCTTTCTCTATCATCAGTTTCCTTGCACAATCAACTATGGATCTATTCCTTCTTTCTGCAATTTCATTCTACTGTGGTGTTCTTGTTGCAGAGACCTATCTTTTGAATCCATGCTCATTACAAAAGTTATTGAATTCATCTGAAATAAATTCCCCTCCTCTATCTGACCTTGAGCATTTTAACTCCTTACCACTTTGCTTCTCAACCATTTCCTTATACCATTTAAACATCTTAAATGCTTTTGATTTATCTTTTAGAAACATGAATGTCATCATTCTAGAGTAATCATCAACAAAGAGAATAAAATATCTATCTCCATAATAACTCTTTGTCCTCATAGGTCCACATAAATCAGTATGGACTAATTCTAGAATTGCATCAGATGTATGGGTTTTTCTTTTGAAACTAGACTTTGTCATCTTACCTTTTTGACAGTTCTTACACATGATATTGTCGTGCTTGGTCATCGTCGGTAAGCCTTTGACATTTCTCTTTTTTCTTATCTTTATCATATTGTCAAAGTTTGCATGACACAATATTTTGTGCCACGACCATATGTCTTCATTTGTAGTAATCAAATAAGTGGTGTGAGTATCATTCAAATAGAATAAGTTACCTTTTGTCTTCTCACCGGTACCAATCAGATTTCCTGATTTATTGAAGATCTTTGCCTTCTTATTTTCAAATGCTACCCTGTGACTTGAATTATTCAGCTAAGAAACACTCAATA
This sequence comes from Thuja plicata, assembly GCA_018584345.1. NCBI lineage: Eukaryota > Viridiplantae > Streptophyta > Pinopsida > Cupressales > Cupressaceae > Thuja > Thuja plicata. The sequence continues at coordinate 478,567 of MU226897.1, forward strand.
GATTATAATTCAATCTATTTACCCAATAAGCATTTTCACATTTTATCTGGTTATTCAACATTATGGTTCCTCTACCTTCGACTGGATAAGGTGTGTCATTACCCATTCTTACTGAACCACCTTTACAGTATTCAGAAATATTAAACTTTTTCTTATCACTGGTCATATGATGAGTACAGCCACTATCTATGATCCAAACATCATTTTTACTAACTTTAGATATGAGAGTTGTTTTTACATACCTTTCTTCATCATCATCTGAATCATCTTTTACTACCACAAACACCATCTCTATGTCTTCATTAGATTCCATGTCAGTATCATCATCTTTGTATTTTTATAGGTAACTGGCCTTCTTTCCTTTGTCCTTGTAGTCTCAGGTATCTCTTCTTTATGATTGTCAGTAGCTTCTGTAATCACCTCTACTAGATTTATTTTGAAATGATCTATCATTACTTCTGTCATCTTTTCTTCTGTTAGTACATCTTGCAGAAAAGTGTCCAATCTCTTTACAATTAAAACAAACAAGTGGTAATTTACCTTTGTATATACCTTTGCCTCTCTGCATTCTTCAAGCCATAAGTGCTTCAATTTCATCAAGATCATCTTCTTCACTTTCATTATCACTATCTTTTCTCATAGTGTTTTTATGACTTCATTTAATTATTCTCATAGAAGTTTTGAATGTAGACTCTATATTTGGTAAGACACTATTATCAAAGTTGTTCATCTCAAATGAAATCAATCTTCCAATCAAACTATCTAGAGTAACATTGCTATTTTATACTGTTCTCATTTCTTGAATGGCAGATATTCTAATAGCATAAGTAGGTGGTAAGGTACTTAGAATTTTACTTACCACTGTATCTTCTTCTAGTACACCTACAACTCCTCGGATAGCATTGACTACCTCTTTGATTCTTGTGCTGTGCTTAGTGATGTTTTCACCTTCTTTCATTTTGAGATCATCAAAATTTCCTCTAAGGCTTTCTTCCTTGGCTCTCAAAATATTCTTGTGACCATCATTTACAAGAATCAATTTGTCCTACATCTACTTTGCAGTCTTGCAAGTTTTGACATCTTCAAATTCAACATCGAAGAGTGAGGAAGCTATCTCTATCATCATGCAATTGTGCTCATGCTTCTCTCTCAATTGTTCAACCATTGGTGCTCCTATGGGAAACACATATTCAACATCTAACTATTGAGTAACATCATTACCAATACCTAATACGTGGAGTCTTATGCTTCTCTTCCATGAAGAAAAATTATATTTGTTCAACTTGGGCAGATCTTGTCTATTCATCTTGTGATCTTTATCTTAGGTCTTGAAACCTTCCTTCTAAGAACACAAGCTATGATATCGATTTTTAGTGATAACTAAGAGGGGGGTGAATCAGTGGCCACAAATTATAATCCTTAAATCAACCCTTAAAACTTATAACCACTAATTATGTCTCAATTTATCTTCTATCCTACAAGATGTATGCCTTGAAATACTTTAACCAATTTTCTACTTATCAGATTGCTTTTCAAATCTCTCTTCTGTATGATTACCAATAAGAAACAAACCTATTTACCAAAACATAGTAAATATGTAGAGTATACCGATGTATAGTCTTAAAATGGAAGCACTTCCATTTGGATGAGTTTAGCACCCTCATTTAGTTTGTTTTCATATTAGATTTGCATATGTGTTTGATTAGGTGAAATTAGGGTTAGGATCTTGTGGATCCTCCTAGATTTCCCTCTCCATGGCTCTTTTCTCTAGGTAGCACCTATGTATTATTCCTCTTGGGAATCATCCTACTCTCTCTCTAGGCCTCTAGGCCTTCTTAACATTCTGGTTCATTCCCCCACCTTCCTAGGTCCCTGACTGACCTAGGAGCCTCTCTGCAACATTCTAGAGACCTGCCATAAACCTTAGGATAGGGTCGAGGTTGACCCTAACCTAGGTCAGGGATGAGGTTGAATTTAACCTAGGTCAGGGCTGAGGTTGACCCTATCCTAGGACAGGGCCGAGGTTGACCCTGTCCTCTGTTAGGTTTGGATGCGAAAGTGATTTCTCTGATATTTGAATTATTATTTTCCCTCCTTGGTTGGTGATGGTAATTGGACCATGATTCAAGATGAAATTTGAATTTGGGTCCCTTGCATTTCCGTAGGAGACCTATACTGAGATCTCTATATAAACACTCTCTTTTGCCTTCATTTGATCATGAGATGAAACAAAATTGGGAGATGACATGATGAAATGATGCAAACAAGGAAGAGGATGATATAGAAAGATAAGAAGACATATCATCATCTTCAATCAAGCATTTTCAAGGACAATCTATGGTGGATCTTCATTGAAGCAAGAAGGCATTCTCTTTAGATCTACTATTTTCAACCATTCAAGCATTCAAAGGACATTATCATGGGGTAGAAATTATGGATTGTGAGTTGATAGGAATACTTTACCCTTGGGGGCTTGGTATGCTTTATTTATCATATTAAAATCTATGCATTGCTTTCTCATTTCCATGTTATATTAGGATTGTTAATCTAGAAGATTAGATCTTGATATTGCATGTTTAAAGACTCTTTTCAAAAGAGCAATACACACACTATACATTCTATATTCGGCTATTTTTGGAGGTGGAAACTACCAAAATGGGGGTTTAACTAAGGCAAAACCCTATATAGCCATCCCAAAACCCTTTTTTCAGATATTTGCAGGTGCAGGACAGAAGATCCAAGACCAGATCTGGATACCCTTTTTAGTTTTCTTTTGGATGAAGCGAATAGGGACACTTTCGAATCTCTGCAAGATAGGGTTGGAATTTGTGGTACAAGGTCGACCTTTTTCATAAGACAACATCAAAATGGGAAAAAATTTATGGGTTTTGTTCCTCTCTACGTTCTGGTCTGAAATCAACTGTCAGCATTACCAGAAACAGTCTACAGAACTTAGAAAATGAGTTTTTCCAGATCTGCCATGTTATGAGGTAGGCTTTTTATCCCCCTATTCTTTACATGCTCTTTCCATCCTTTTGATCAATATAGTTAAGTGTAAGGTATTGAATTTGGACTTAGGATCTCTTTTCTCATTATGCAAACCTTACTTAGGAGATCTCTAGCATCAACCAATCCAAATTCTATCCATTACATTTAGGTGAACCCAACGTGAGGGGCTCTATATACTTCTCTATATACTTCTCAAGATCATCATAGTAAGACTTAGGCACTCTTTGGATTTTCATTAACCTTATGTGCTGTAGGTTGCAGATACTAATGGTTTCTTGTAGGATCTTTGCATTAAGGACTTGGCTATATCCATTTTATACTTTATGATGTTTTCTTACTTTAGCTTGCATATTCACATAGTATCATAGCTAAGCTAAAGTGGGGGCTAAATGTATCATCTTCAAATGGAAGCACTTCCATTTGGATGAGTTTAGCACCCTCATTTAGTTTTTTTTCATATTAGATTTGCATATGTGTTTGATTAGGTGAAATTAGGGTTAGGATCTTGTGGATCCTCCTAGATTTCCCTCTCCATGGCTCTTTTCTCTAGGAAGGACCTATGTATTGGTCCTCTTGGGCCTCATCCTACTCTCTCTCTAGGCCTATAGGCATTCTTAACATTCTAGTTCATTCCCCCACCTTCCTAGGTCCCTGGCTGACCTAGGAGCCTCTCTGCAACATTCTGGAGACCTGCCTAAAACCTCAGGACAGGGTCAAGGTCGACCCTAACCTAGGTCAGGGCTGAGGTAAACCCTGACCTAGGTTAGGGCCAAGGTCAACCCTGACCTAGGTCAGGGCTGAGGTCAACCCTATCCTAGGAGAGGGCTGAGATTGA
>MU226897.1:508240-568322 GCA_018584345.1 Thuja plicata
ATTTCATAGCAATTGTAGTCATTAGTTCATGTTTATTTCATTGTTGAATCTAGATATCACATCTTAGGTTTATAATGGAATGAATCTTAGATAGTTTTTGTTCCTCTTGCATATCAATCTAGTTTAGCTTTGCATCCATATGATCATTGTAATGACTTGAGACAAGTTCCTCATACTTGCTCTTGAGTCTTTCACTCTCTTAGTTACATTTTAAGATCAATAGTGGGATTAATTTATTGTGTTGGGAGACCACACCCACACACATCTCTAAGAGAAAATCAACGAGGCTTTGGGTGCCCTTGTTCAGCTCATTGGAGGTCATGGTGGAAGGTATTGTTATTTTTTTAGTATGTTCTTAGACATGTTAATGTAGATTAAATGATTTATATCTTCTAACGTTTGCATGTCTGAGCATGCTCCCAACAGGTAGGTTTCCAGCATAGACACTTTGGATTTTGCAGGTGTAGTTTCCACCATTGGGTTCGAGGGACCAGCTGACAGAGGAATACTAGAGTTTGATAGCTATAGTTGGGTTAGATTATGTGACCTAAGGGCCTTGGATATGGGTGCATAATGGTATGTTGACCATGCTCATCAAGAGATGGCATAGTGATAAGACAATGTTCCATCTGCCAACTGTAGAGAGACCATGATCACCTTAGAGGACCTGTGGAGGATCTTGCAGAAATCAATCTGTGGACTGGTTGCATAGTATAGACTAGAGGACAATGAGCACTATATGGAGCCAGCGTTCATGAGGTCGTTGAGGCAGATTCCCTGATATAGGACCTGGACCCATCGGGCATGCCAGAATGTATACAAGGAAAATATACGTCTGCAATCATCCACTAAAACATAAAACTATTAGAGGGTTAGCATCCAAATATTCAAATGAGATAAAAGAAAGCATGAAAACACATAATTATCCTCATATCATCGGATATAGCTAAAACAAGTGCACCCAAGAGGCTTCTTTGATTTTCTCTCTTATGGAGGTGTGAATGTGCTCTCTCAAACACAATATCAAGGACTTCCCCAAGTAGAATTCTTATGATTTCAAATGCAAAAAAGGATGAATGGAAGAAAGATTTAAGAACTAGTATGGAGCAACTAGTCTTAAACTTATCCAAATGATTAAGCTAATATGGATTCAAATGCAAAGAAAGAATGGAAACTAAGATTGATTTTAGGAAAATGATCCTAGCACGTAATATCTAAATGATTTAAGCATGAAAGCAATGAAAATCCTACCACAATTCTAGCATAATAATAATAACAAAGATGATAGATGATCAAATGCAAAAGAGGAATGCTTTTATAGAATTGAAAAGGAAATGTACGGTTGAGATTAAGAGGTGGAAGGGAGATGAGTGGCTAAGATTGAGGGTTAGGTTGGAAGAGTCAAAGGGGATTGTGCACATGATTCGAGGTAAATTATATTTTAATCAAGGTTTAGGGGATTATTAGCAAGATCTGGGATTTGGAAGGGATAAAGTGGGTTTAAATAAAGTGTTTTTATTTAAATCAAGTTTAGAGGAACTTTAGTCTTTTGGAGGGATTTTAATAAATATTAATTTATTAAAAGGGGGATTTTTGAGGGACAAGTATTCAAATAAAATTCATTAGGATAGTATTTATAAACATGTATATACCATAGATGAAACTATTTAATTAATTTAATTAAATAGTTAGATGAACAAAAGTGAATTTGAAAATAATAATAATATTAATATTTTTGGACATCTACATTTTTCCCCTTTTTGACATGACATCACAAGTGACATTGCGTCAAAGATAAGAAAATAAGTTTCCCCAGAGGAAGTGGGTTTTTAGGAGTCGTGCTGAAGCGACGGCCGTAAGAGGTCATGCCCCCTCAAGAAAAGGATGCAACAAGAGAAATGTGTGTGGAGTTTTCTTGACTAGAGAAAGCGCAAGAGGAGGAATGGAGAGGAGTGAATAAACAGAAGCCTTTCAAAAATACAAGACGCAAAATGAGTATGAATGCAACTAAGAATGTAGATGCAAGACTTGGGGAGTCAATTGTGTTGAAAATATGGAGAGTACATCCGGTTTTGATATTGCAAAAGGAGGTATGTATCATGTGTTAGAAAACACAAATGACATGATTCATTTGTGTGGACAAGACGCTCAAACAAAGCACACTATAATAGACACATGTATCAGTAGCCACCAGGATATAGCATATCAAGGTAGTGGTGAGTAGGTTTTAACTAACACAAAAAGATAAAATCAACAAAGAAGGTCTCATGACAAAGAAGTCATTCAGTCCATAGTTCTTGACATAAATAGGATTATGTGATGAAGGATTGATAAGTTGATGCCGGAAGGATTGTAAGGATTGGATTTGACTTGATTGAGATATTCACTGGCAAAAGTTGTGAAAAGGATGAGGAGCAAGGAGAGCCGGTCTCAAAACTGATTTGGTGAGAAACATTATTGCAGTCGCAGGAGTCAAAACGTCACTAAAAGCAAAAAACGTAGCGATACAGAATGAAGGAAAGGTTTATTGCAATCTTTGTAACTTATTTTTTTGAATTTTAACAAATTTTTAATTTTTTTTTGTAATTTTTATGCATTTAAGTTGTACAACAGAATTAATAATACACAAATATACATGCAAAAGAAGAAAGAAAAGGAAAATAGAATGAAAAAAAAATTCAATAAAAAATGGGGGCTATAAGAGGGGTTAGGGGACAAATTAGGTCATTTGTGAATAGTGATTAGAGGGAAAAGAGATCTAGAGAGAAAAGATGGTTGAAGAGAGGCTAAAGGGATAGTTGGGAAAGTGCATTAGGATCCACGGATGACCCGCAGAGTGGCCAGCACCGGTGAGTAGAATAATAGAGGCCTTGTTGTTATGCCCTGCATACCCATCCCTACATTTTGTGGGCAAAATGTTGGGTCCCCTCTTTTCACTTTGGCTCTTGCCTTATTTTTGGTTTTCTTTATTTTCTTCTCTGGGCTTTCCCTCCCATGAGGTTTGTTTCCTTTTTTCTTTTGTCTTTCATGCGTCTGGGACCCGGTCTCGGAGTTTTTTGTTCTTTCCAAAGCTGGATTTCAAACTCTGGGATTCTCCACCATGGTGTCTTCTTCTCGCAAGAAGGTATGGTTGCATGGAATCCCCGGGCCCAAAATCCAGAGGTTTTCCTGCTCTGAATTTTGTAGAGGAGAGGGTAACTTGCTTTTACCTTGGGTATAAATAGAAATTACATGCCACTTTTACAGACACTACAATTAAAACACTTGTGCATTCAGAGTGAATCAAGGGGAATTAAGGCAATTTTGAACTACTTTTGCTCCCATGTTTAGTGGCTGATTACCAGTGGGTGTGTGGTGATTGTTCATGGTAATCCTTAAGGTTAGCTTGTTGCAGAGCACTCTTGGTGCTCTTCTCTCCTCGTCATCCTCCGTGCTTCCAGGTAGGTTATCTAGTTTCTTCTTTTGTCATTTTTGGTTTCGTTTCTATTTTGTTTTCTCTGGTTTTGCGATTTTTGTTTTTTGTGCTTCACTTCTAGTTTGCCTCCCGTTGGTGGGTTGGCTCTGCCAGAGGGTTGTCTACCCCCTGTATAGTTGTAAGCTAGTGTTTATACTATACATTATCTGGGGTAGACATCGGGCCTGTGTATAGTTAGGTAGATAGTATGTAAAAAGCTTGTAAATACTGTATATTTTGATGTGTATATGCTTCAGCCTTCAGCCCTCTATGTTATTCTATATATATCTAGTGTATATCCTTCTAGTTTAGGGTTGATCTCACCATAATTTTGTTTGTGTTTCCCAAATTTGTGAACTCACCTGCACAGCAGAATACCACCTAGTTGGAACTTGACTCTTGGCTGGTTTTAACCATGGCAGTTTCTCTCTCCAACATCGAATCAGTCTTTATGGTGCATTTATTTCCCATGCACACATTTAAGTTCCACCAAGTGGCTCTTGTCTCATATGCATTTGGACATTTGGCATCGTCATCACCATAACTCCCATTTATTGCATGACCATGTGATGCCCACGTAAGCCTAACAAGTTATCTTCCGGTCACATCTCCCAACAGTTAGTTTTCCAAACTCTGGGCCCTACGTCCTCACCCAGCCTATATCTTACTTTCATCAAACATGATAAAAACCCCAGGCCTGGATAGTGGTTGAATTCCCAAGTTGACATCCTATGCATATCATTCCAAATTTTGATGTAAACTAACTTTTCAGGTGAAGTGTACAATGAGGTGGTAAGTTGTCTAGAATCTGGAGTAGTATTTTATCTTATGAAAATTCTGACAGTCGCCTTACCTTAGAGGTGTTATAACATCACGCTTTCACTATGTCAGAGGCATCTGCGTCCTCTCCACCCGAGAGTCCAGATCTCCTCACCACGATAGTCACTAGGGCAACCGTTAGGTCTAAGAATAAAAGGGCCCTAGAAAAGCTTCCCCTCAGCATGAAATACTTGAAGGAAAATATCATTACAGGATCAAAGATCAAGTCCAAGGTTCAGTTGATTACCGACACCAGCATCAAAATGTGGGAAGAAATGAAAGCCCTAGTCAAAATGATGTTCATCTAACGAATGGTCGGGGACCAGTTGGCCATCAATGTTGGAGATTCTAGGATTCTAATAGCTTCTTATTTCCCATGATCTATGCAAGCCCCAAAACTTATCCTCACCCTCATAGAATAGTACAATTCCTCCATCTGAGTCATAATGCTCACCGCCCTAGTCCCGACCATATATCCCATGCCCATGGTGTCCCTGGACGCCGCAACTTTTTGAGCAGGATTGGGGATCCCTTAGTTTGACAAGGAGGTCGTCATCACCAGATTCAATGCTTTGGGGAAATTTCAGTAGTAGGAACTCATGGCCTGATAGTATTTGAATAATAACTGGCTGAAGACCCCAAAGAAACATTCCAAAAGAATGAAGCTGGAAATCCCCAGATCTGAATTTAAGGAAAGCATCTAGATGGGGATCATAGCATTATGTAGGATTTTTGGGGCAACCCCATTCCCGGGAATTCTTGGGATGGATGTATTACTTCTTATTTGGCATCTCCTCTAGTGAATAGTACTTTGATTGGGCCGCCATCATTTCAAACCATGTGGACTCGTAGTTCCTTTAGGTGACACAGACCTCTAAATTTTTTATGACGTCCTATGTTCTCTGGGCCCTAGTACAACAATGCCCTGTCACAAATGGGTTGCTCACAATGGGTGTACTTGGGGTCAGCTTGGGCCAAAAGGCTCCCTGGGATTATTTCCCACAAATCCAATGGGAGGCTAGTTTCCTCATCTTTTGCCGAGTGAATAATGCCTTCATTTACTACAATCTTCTTAAACCAACCTGGGATGTCGGGTACCACCTCTCTAAGGAGGCCATGGATTTGGTCAAAAGTTATGGCCACTATTATATCTAGTTCTAGCAACATACTTACATTCGGGTAACCGGCTGCTCCGGGAAACCCTATTTCTTACCCAACCATTATGGGAACAAAATTACTCTTTTGGAATATTGCTGACAAATTCTGGAACTGCACACCCTATACACTGTAAAGAAGGTAATAAATGTTCCATTCCCAATCACCTGTGGGAATTACTCATGTAGTCTGGCCACAACTAAGGAAACGGACAATGAGCTTAAAAGCTTGGGCTGAAAAGAATTCTATCTAGCGTGGAAGAACTTTGACCCGCTAGGCAAAATTGCGACGACACTTCCCCAGGCATCAGAACCCCATATATTCCACATGGAAGACTTTTGGGAAGATTTCCATAATGGTGTTGAAGTCTGGAGCTGAGATTTCATCTAGATAATAATGGGGATGATGTAGAGGCTAAAGCTTTGGAAATTCCTGGATGACTTCTCAGACAACGGGTCCATAATAGACCCTCAATACAAAGAAAAGGGAGTAGACAAGATGGCTATCCCTCTAGTAGATTGGAATGCCTAGGAGGGGCCAAATATTGAAGATATCACTCACAAAGTGGTCAAGCACAGCCATGCATATTTCAAGAAGGCATGCCTAGGAAGTACATGCAGAGTTGGCCTGACAGTGCGGGGCCTGACTTCTAGGGTTGGAACCTCTTTACAGGGAGAGGATAAAGGAAAAAGAATAATGGGGACCTTGTCACAAAACCCATCTACAATCCTCAGAAAAGAGAAAATACAATAGACATTAGCAGTCTCCTAGCAGATGAAAGATAAACTAATCACACAGTTGGCCACCCTAGTACTCATGACTGGGCCCATTCATCCTCCCTCTTCCCCTTCGCTGGAAACATTAATGGTCCAAGCAATAGGAACCGGAGAAGAAGAGGAGCAGGCAGCTATAATGGATGTAGGGCCCCCTTTGGTAACCAGGAGAAAGAATAAGAAAACTAACTCTCAACCAAGGGCTGAGCCAGAACTTGGGATGCCAAGCATCCTAGAAGTACAAATCCTTTCTTCCGACTCTTTGAAGCCGGAGAAAGAACCTATGGATATCCTAGAAAATTCCCCTCCCCATGATGAATTTGATGATTTATTTGGAACTAATGAGTTTTCGAACTTGCAGGGAGATATTTGGAGATCGGTTAAAGAAATCGCCGCACAAGATGAACTCTCAGAGCTAGAACCTGCACAAGAACAGGAAACCTAGGTGTAAGAAGAAAAAGAATAGAAATAAATGGACATCTCCAATGTACCATAGGTACAGTTTACAGGGACTAAGGAGGGAAGGCAGACACAAGATGAGAAAATGGCATCGGTTGGGAAAACTAGACCTACAGGAGCAACCGTGACCCCAACTACCGTGCTCCAAATGCCACTTCCAAAAGTAACATTTGGGGAGGTGATTACAGTGGCCCAAATGATGAATGTTGGTCTGACGCCTCCACCACCTCCAGAAAATACACTAGTTGAAGAGAGTATCCCAGCAATAGAGGCTGATGAAGAAAATCAACATGATGAGGAGGAGAACCCTAGGGAAATAAATGATGATCCCAACATTTTCAAGGATACGGACACTGGGGTGAAAGATACAAGCACCACCAGGGTAAGTATTGCTGGTGAACCTAAAGATATAGGGAAGGAGTCACAAACAACTTAGACTGTTGAAGGGGCACAATAAGATCCTATGGAAAAATCATAGGAATAGATTATGGCTATGAAGCCACCCTGCCACAACAATGGTTGGTGGAGACTCGCAAGAGGAAGGCCCCAGAGACACCCAAGGCCCATCTCTCCTTAGCAGAGATGATGGCGCAAATGAAAAAACCCTCCCAAAAACAAGAAGGCCTGAACAATCCATACTCTCCAGACTGGGTCAGACAGAGATATCGTCACGGTGATTACAACACCTTCCCTAGATGTAGACGAAGCAACAGCTAAGGTCGATGAGTATTCCATCACAAAGTATCACTGGGGAAGAGAGGGAAATAGGGCAAACTAGACCTATTGAAAGAAGCGACCAAGGCGGTGGAGGCTCGCTATGAAAAGGAGGCCCAGAAATTCAGTGTAGAAAAGGAAAACAATACAAATCTCATGGGGTTGTTGATGGAGCTCATGTAGCCTCTTACTGCCATTCCCTTGGGTGCCTCCATGTTCGATGTACCTCTCCCTCAAAGTGACGTAGATTGACTAAGGGAAATGAATAGAAAATCCCAAGCAGTTGATGAGTGGATTACTGAATAGGTGGGAAATGTCTGATGTTTCTTAATGTTCACACTCCCAGACTTGTATGTGGCCAGCAATATTCTACTTTAGGCCGAAACTACTATCTCCATCAGGGAGGGAGATATTGAAAACTATGAAGCATGGAAGGCTGAGATGGAAGAGCTCATTAGCATCGGAGAAGAAATTGTCTCTGAGGCCAGAATTATAGGAGAGGATTCTTTTGACTTTGTTTGGACACAACACTCTAGACTTGACCTCACATTGGGGGTAATCAAGTAACTAGTAGGGTCTATGCGTGACAAAGTCCATGAAGTTCAATGGTCTTTCAATTTGTACAAGTCATTTGTTTCAAAGGTCTCCAAGGTTGATCCCTTCAGCACTGAAACATGCACTACGGAGGAATATGTCCTGGGAAAGTTTGATGAGCTAATGTAGTCTCGGTATGGATCCCTAGAGGGAATGGATGGAGTAAAAATGGAAAGGCTCACTTGCATGGTGCTTTAGAGTCATGATGTGACCAAGATGGCCACAGAGTTCAAGGAAAATGTTCCAGATTTGGTCGAGCAATTAGAGGTGGCCAAATACCGATGGGTAGCCTTAAGGACATAGACAAAGACAGGATCGCCTGGCTCCTGCAGACATTCAATGATACTAAAGAACAATAAATTCCTCCGGACTCCAGAGATGATCGTTAGGAGATGTAATTTTTGTATTCATTCATTTTTTGGGGCATGAGCTCCCGGATCTCGAAGTCCTGGATCCAATATTATTTTTGGAATTCTTTAAAGTGACCCATGTCCCGGTTCCCAAGGTCGACCGGTCACTTTTAAGGTAGTCAATAAAAGGTGTCAAAGAATAGGTAACCACAACAAGGCACGTCAGCTTGACAAGAGGCTTCTGAAAAATGTTCTTCCTAAGGCGCCACTTCAATATTACACCTGTTACATTGAAGACAACAAGCCACTCTCCCATTTATGAGGCATGTAGCCTTGATCCCCGGGGGATCAAATTTCTTCTTTACTCTTCCTAGCTCCCTTCTCGAGGTTGATTCTTCCACTCCTCTCTTCTTGTCTTATTATTTTGACAAGTCAGACCTTTTCCATCTTGAGGTCTTTTGTAGCATACCACAGGTAGTACCGGCCACCATAAATAGTATTATATTATAAGGTGTAAAATAAATTAGGTTAAGTTTTAGGTCCAACCTCATTCCAATGGTCAGAAAAATTGATGATTTTGCAGTCCACATCTAATAGAATTTTGATTTTATCAGTTTTTAGTTGCAAAGCTCAAGGCTCTTTAGTTTTTAGAAGATTTCAATAGTCAAATGTTCCCCTGGTGCCATCATTGTAATATGCACAAGTGCTTTCTGGAGATATGTTAATGAAGAAGGAAGAGTTCTATCAATGATGTTGTTAGCATTCTAATCTCTGAGTTGATGGTATTTTATGCTTTATGTTCTTATGTCCTTTGCTCTAATACTTCAAGTAGATTAATGACCTCCTTTTCCTTTGCTATTGATTAAATATGAGCTGATGGTTTCGTATTTCTTCAGTATTTAGTGTAGTGTGTTAGAGCATTATCGATGTTTTGAATGTTTAGTATAACTATAGGTAGATGAAATAGTCCTAACTCTACAATATATTTTGAAGTTTATTTGATAAAGTTAATGTATGCTTGCAGGAAACCCCACTCACTTAAATCCCTAGAGAAGACGAGTCAAGATAACTAGCTATCCCCCCAAACTAAATAGTCACATTTCCCAACTAAGCTCCCACACTGTTGAGACCTGACTCTCATGTGCTTGAAGGCCCTGGGAATCTCATTTTCCCAATCAACCTTTAAAGGAAAAGTTGGCCGGTACCCCGGTACCTGGTGATAACTTACATCTGTTGGCAGACCCGGTCACAAAGACCCGTCAACAGAAACTGGCGCTAGAAGGAGGGCCTGAGATCATCCCCCTCTGAGGATTTAGATTTTACACCACCTGAGGGTTCCCCAAGCCATAGTTTTAGGAGTCAAGCCTTTAGCAGAATTGGATCATTTTCGCCAGCAAAATTTGAAAGAGTCCTTAGATCGACTCCCAATCCTGTAAGGTTTGTCGAACTTGAGCCTCCTGCTTGAAAGAAATGGAATCTGAAAGTCTAGTCAGCCACTATTGTATGGGGATCTAGCACATCCCATAATACCCAAGTCGCCTAGATGACCCCGGAAACTAACACTCAACCTAGTCAAAATTCAACACCCCCAATGGCTGCATATTTTTGAAATACCAGGTCCCCAATGGGAACTTTTTCGGGTGCAGCCAATGATCTACCTTCGCACCCAGAAAAGATTTGTCCCTGATATGAGCACTTAGGCTTGCAAACCACAAAAGAACATCTACAGGCATACAAAGATGCCATGAACTGACACCAGATCCAACATTAGGATGTTGTGACCCGGATGTTCCCTCTGTCTCTAGGATAGAATGAGTTGACTGGTACCTTAACCTTCCCGCCAACTCCATCAATAGTTGGCAGGATAGGGAGGATGTCTTCCTAGCTGCCTTCCGCATACACATGGACCCAGCATGGTCCCACAACCAATTCATTTCTATCAGAAAGGAACCGAATGAGCCCCTTGCAGCATTCAATCACCGGTTCCAACACGCCTTGAAGCGATGCATAGGTCCTTTTATCACATCCATAGATGTAACTATCTAGACTTATCTCAACGCAATGGACCCCTTCATTGTCACTCTCCTCTGGAGAACTACCACCCCAGTGACTGGGATACTTTGGCAAAGGTTTACAACTTGGCCTTGGAGTTGTCCCGTGCTCTCAACAATACCCCAGGTAGGATTGGGCAGAGCATACCATTTAACATGATACCCAGTGGAACCTGTTACACTAGGGGATATAACCCCAATCAGGAAATGGGTTCCCCTGTGATGGCCATGAATCCCCTACCACCACCGATAGACCAGCAAGCCTAGTATGTATATCCATCTCAAACCCAGACAACACCAGGTCTGGAATATTTTCCCTAGAACCAGCCATAGCAAATGCAACAACCATAGACACAACCATCTGGGGTACCTTTTTTCTAGTCATTTATAGCTGGAGGATTGTCACCCTCAACTCTAGAAAATGTTGCCACTTTCTTAGGAAACCAACAACAAAAACCATCACATTGTGACGTGAATACCCAGTTGACCATTGAGGTTGAATCCCTCTAACGAATGTTGTCTACACTGACTGTGGACATGGGTCAACTAAAGGTAGGGTCCTTTGCACCCCACAACACCAATTCCAAGAGAGGGAATATCTTCTCTGACCAACGAAACAACAATTCCAGAGGAAGAAATTTTAACAACGGGCCTCGGCCCAACCAACGGTAATGGAATAATAATGCTAATACCAGAGGCCCTCCTCCAAATCAAAACACCAATCAGGGTGGTGCTGGACCTTCCCATTTCACACTAGTTGCAGACTTCCAGCCCATGACCAACTGGTGTAGATTGCATGACATAGGCTCTCACAATGAGGTAAACTGTGCCACGCTAGAGAAAGTTATCATGATTTTCTAGCTGGACAGACAACAAGCTTCTGATTCTACTCCCCCAGAGCCTCCTATACAAGAACCCACTCATGGTGCATTCGCCTATGAGACTGTCTTCTTTGGAGCAGGCAGAGAAGATGAAGAGGAGCCCAAACTATAGGGGTTCTTTGGTGAATCTATTCTAGCCTTTGAGGCTAATGCCTTCACCAATCCAAGGATTCCCTACAACACTCAAAGTCAAGCTGATAAAGGACCTATTTACACACCCACACCTTGTAAAGACACTCCTCCCTGGGACAAGATGACTGATTGGCTTGTCCCTCCAAAAGGCTCTAGCTCTAACAAAGCTAAGGACCCGACCGAGGGAAGCCACCAATTCCTAGGAGGAAGGTTTGACATCACGAAGGCGTTAGAGAAAACCACCACCTCCATGACCTTGATGGAGGTTTTTCTGAACTATCCTAAGCAAAATAAGTCTCTTCTGAAGCTCTTGGGAAACCTGAAAGCCGTCAGTCGCCCACCCAAGACTATCTCTTTCGAGGATGCCAACGTGGCTATCTTCTAAGGAAATACTGAGGATCCTCCCTTCCTTCTAGGCTTGAACATATAAGGAAAGAATATACACAACTGCCTAGTAGATTCTAGGGCTTTTTGCAACATCATGTATTTATCCATATGCCAGAAGCTTAGATTCTGACCCACCCCGTCTAACAGCGTAGTAATCCTGCTAGATAAAAATGTTGTAAAAATGGTGGGTGAACTAAACAACATCTAGATTCAACTCATCCAGGACCCAGGATAGCCAGCATAATTGACATCCAAGTGGTGGAAATCCCAAAGAATTATGGGATGTTACTAAGTTGAAATTGGTCCAAGTCCCTAAAAGGGTATTTTTCAACCCACTTTTCCCACTTATGACTCCCTTGGGAAGGAGAATCTAATCAGATCTGGGTTGAAATTGAGCCCCAGATGAAACAGGCCCTCATAGAAGTCAGGAGGTTGAATGATGTCCTCTTCTCTGAGACTTCCCCTGGGGTGAACCAACCCTTTAAAATCTTAACATTTGATTTCACCCCTAGGAAGGACCACATAGTTTTGCAGAGAACCTAGGACCTGGAAGAGAAATTGAGGGTTGAGGTTAACTCTCAAGGTACCGCAGCGACCCCTACCACACTCTTGTCTGACACCTAGAATTGGGTTAATTACTAGAAACATTCAGAGGTAGAGTGTGAACCTTGCCTTACCACTGCTACCTGTTACATTAATTCCCTCTAAAAGAAAGAACACATAGCTGATTCCCCGAGACCCAACACTTCTACCGACAACACCTTTTTGGCACCATTTGTCCAGGGATCCCAACCAAAAATCCCTCTAGAGACAAATTCACCCATGTACCATTAGCGTCGAAGGAAACTCCTCCCAGCCTTCCCAAAAACAATCTAAAGACCACTTCATCTTCCGAGCCCCAGATAAGGAATGATAACTTTTGGACCCTTAAGTTTGACGGGTCCCGATCCAAACACGGCTATGGGGCTGGAGTAGAGTTAATCAAACCGTAGGGAAAATCCTTCCTCACGTCCTATAGGCTTTAGTTCAACTACATGAATAATGTCACGGAGTATGAGGATTTGGTCCTCGGACTCCTATTTGCACTAAGGAAAGGAATCATTCACCTCTAGGCCATAGGTGATTTGGAGTTGATTGTTAAGCAGGTCCAGAGTCAATACACCTATCACGACAAAAGGCTAGCCACATACCGCAATTGGGCATGGAGCCTTATTGAGGATTTTGATGCCTTTGGCATTGATCTTATTCGCTAGAGAAAGAATTATGTCATGCATGCCCTTGCTATTTCTGCCAGCACGCTTGAGCCAATGGCTGGCTCGCTACTCTAGAAATTCTCTGTTGAGATGATCCCCACCCCGTCCATTCCAGAAAACATCACCCATTTTTAGGTCTTTGAGGACGATCAACATATCCTAGCCTTCATGGCCAATGTTGGTATTTTTGAGGACCAAATAGTGGAAGAGAGAGATCGCGATGATACCAGATAGGGTGATGAAGATGACAGGATCATGGACCTACCAACCAACACCATCCCCAAGGGGATGGTCACACTTGAATGAATCTTCAACTTGGACCCTTGGTGCTGGGAAAAGATATCATCCTCCTCTGAGGGAGGAAAATTTAAGAAAGTGAACATCGGCTAGCCCAGTGAAGAGAAAATGATACACATTGGTACCTCCTGCTCCCCTACAGAAAAGGAGAAGATTCTTTTGGTTCTCCAAGAATACATAGATGTGATTGTATGGGGGTATGAGGATCTGAATACATATGATACATCCATCATGACCCATACTATCCCACTCAATCCTGATGCTAAGCCTTTCTGGAAAAAACAATGATCGGTCAACCCACTGATCGAGCCACTGATCCATTAGGAGGTCCAAAACCTGCTGTCAATCTAGATAATATTTCCAATTTGGCATACTACATGGGTTGCCAATCTAGTCCCTATGAGGAAGAAAAGTGGCAAGATCTGCCTTTGCATAGATTTCTAAAATTTAAATAAAGGCTCCAAGAAAGATAATAACCCTCTCCCCTCATTGGATGAGGTATTGCAAATCATTAATGGATCACAAATGATGTCCTTCTTGGATGAGTACTCTGGGTATAACCAAGTCATGGTTAAGTATGAGGATAGAGACAAGACAACATTCACCACCAAGTGGGGAATGTTTTCCTACCAGAGAATACCCTTTGGCCTGATCAACACAGGGGCCACATTTCAAAAGGCTATGGACATTGCGTTCAAGGGCATTGTGAACTAGTGTATAATTATCTACATGGATGATTTGACTATCTTTTCCCAGGACAGACGTGATCATTCTGCCCACCTCACCCAGATTTGTGGGAGATGTTGCCGGTATGGAATATCCCTCAACCCTAAGAAATTCATATTTGGGGTCACTGAAGGGAATTTTCTCAGGTATATTATTCCTAAGAAGGGTATATCCATTGACCCTGAGAGAGTTGAAGCACTGCAAAACCTAGAGATGCCCGGTAGCAAGAAAGAAATGAGGTCTTTCTTTGGGAAGATCAACTTTGTCTTTCGATTCATCACTGGATTCACTGAGATCATAAAGCCACTCAACGAGATGATGAATAAAGACACTAAAATTGAGTGGAGCCCTGAAGCAAAGTGGGCATTTTCCCAGATTAAAAAAATGATAGCGGAGGCACGAGTTCTGGTTAGTCCAGACTATTCCCTCCCTTTTTACATATATTCCTTTTCTTTTTCGTACTCTACCATGATAGTTTTGACCTAGAAGGTTGAAGGGGAAGAATGACCAATAGCTTTCATGAGCTCCCCTTTTAAGAATGTCAAGGTCTAGTATTCACCATTGGAAAAGAAAACCTTTGCTCTTGTTCGCGCCGTGAAGAAATTTTGGCATTACATTCTCCAGAGCAAAGTGCATGCTATCATCCTGGACTAGGCAGTAAAATCTCTACTGATGCAGAGTGAGTTGGGTGAGCGATGAGGGAAATGGATGGCCATCCTCTAGGAATATGATTTATAAATGGAACCCATGAAGATAGTCCGAGGCCAGGGACTATGTAGAGCAATGGCAAAAGAGACTCCCGACATTGAATGCTAGACATATATAATGGAGTCCATCACTTAGGATCCATGGTACATAGACCTGGTGTACTTATTGTTGAATAATAGAAGCCTAGAGGGGTTTCCCTCAAATAAACATTGCACCCTACGATTGAAAATCACACACTTCATGATCAACAATGCCACACTTTTTCGCAGGAACTATGAGGGAGTGTACCTCTGGTGCATTGATAGGGTTCAAGCTTCAAAGATAATTAAAGAATTTCATGGGTAGTTTGGAACCAGGAATGGCTCAACCAATGCCACTTCCCATCAGATTCTCTTGGCTGGATACTATTGGACCTATATCTTGAAAGATGTCTACACTCATGTCAGGAAGTGCCATACTTGCCAAACTGCAGCACATCGTGAGCGGAACCCGGCTATGCCTTTGCAGCCAATATTCTTCAAAGCTAGAGCTTTTTCCCAATTGGCATTTGATTTTATCAGAGAAATCAACCCCAACTCATCTTCCAACCACCGGTACATTCTAACTACTACCAACTACTGCACTCAATGGTCTGAAGAAATACCTTGTAAAAACAACACGGTAGACGTAGTCATAAAATTCCTGGAAGAAAACATCGTCACAAGATTCAAAATGCCCTTTGCTATAGTATGTGACAATGGTCCAGCATTTTCTTTGGCACAATTACTTCAATGGACCTATGACAGGAAGATCGCTCTAAATTTTTCTAGAAACTATTACCCCCAGGGTAACGGTGTTGCTGAGTCAACCAACAAAAATTTGCTTGAAGTGATCAAACACCTATTAGAGAAGAATCCCTGGGACTAGCACCAAAAGCTGAGATTCACCGTTTGGGAAAATTGTATTCAAATTAAGGCCACCCTGGGGACATCCCCATTCCATTTGATTTACAGCTAGAACCCAGTCTTCCCCATTAACTTACAAATCCTAGTTTTATAGTTTATGTAGGAATTCGGCAACCAGGAAAATATCGTGGAGGTTCGGCTCCTAAATCTCGTGCGGATGGAAGAACAAAGAGATGTGGCCCTTGAACATTTTTCATATCACCAAGAAGTGGTGAAATGATAGTTTGACCGAAGAGCCCAGTATAAGGCCTTTCAGATTTTAGACTTGGTCCTCTTGTGGGATAAAGCCCGGGAAAATAAAGAAAAGCACATAAAATTCCAACGGCTCTAGCTTGGACCATATCTAATCTTAGAAATCTATGGGGCAAATATCTACCATCTCAGTACCATGACCAAAGAATTTTTTCCATTGCCCATCAATGGAAAGTTTCTCAAACATTATTTTGAATGAGGTAGGTTTGTCTAGAATTGTACTATATGTAAATTTCTTGCTTGTAAATATTCTTCACCGATGCTCCGTTTGGGGTGCCTTGCCTTGTAAATAGTTTGGTTGGTTGTCCTTTGGGACCGCCCCTTTTCTTTTTGTTTTGTTTTTGGCTTCGTTCTTTCTTTCCTGGGTCCCTAGTGTTTTGATCCCCCTTTTGTAGGCTAGGATGCTTCACATAACATCTAGTCTCCAGGGTGGTACCTTCCGCATTTATGGTGAACTTGAAATCTGTTGTTAACATAGTGGAATTGGTCCAGTCTCTGGAGTTATTTTGTAAGTTTGGTAATGAGCTATGAGTAATCTTCATCAAATTCATCCCCAAAAGTCCAGAAATCAGTTAAATCAAAAACTAAAGGAATAAGTAATCGCACTAGTTCGTTGGCCCAAGTCTAAAAATATTTAGATTCTTCCTGAGTCCAAAGTTTTTCTTCCCTATTCAGCAATCTGAGGTGGATGGAAGGGTCAAATAAGTATCGCCATTAAAATTGGCTAAGCTCAAACTAAATTTTGAAAGGAGTATCGCCTTCCTATCCAGAAAAGAATAAAATGAAAAATTAAAGAACTAGAGAATGGGGGAAATTCTGGTCTCCAGGGGAAATGAGCAAATTTGATGACTTTGGTTTGAAATATTCAGTGCCTCTTCTCTGCTTCTCCCAGAGGTCATCATCTTGATTTTCTTTCAAAGCACACACTTCACAACTAACAAAAGACCATGGATTGGATCATGTATGGGCTAGATTTTTTGAAACGCTTCGCACCTTGCAAACAAGATGCTCCAAGTAATGATTGATTCTGGTTTTGCTAACTAGAGATTCCACAGTTCTTGAATGTGGTAAGGCATTCATCCCAGATAGTCACCATTTGTTATTCCTTGCATACC
Organism: Thuja plicata; assembly: GCA_018584345.1. NCBI lineage: Eukaryota > Viridiplantae > Streptophyta > Pinopsida > Cupressales > Cupressaceae > Thuja > Thuja plicata. The sequence goes on from MU226897.1 coordinate 525,305, forward strand.
TGTCCCTACATTTGTGGGCAAAATGTTGGGTCCCCTCTTTTCACTTTGGCTCTTGCCTTGTTTTTGGTTTTCTTTGTTTTCTTTTCCAGGCTTTCCCTCCCATGAGGTTTTTTTCCTTTCCAGAGCTAGATTTCATACTCTGAGATTCTCCACCATGATGTCTTCTTCTCACAAGAAGGTATGGTTGCATGGAATCCTTGGGCCAGGAGTCCAGAGGTTTGTCTGCTCCAAAGTTTGTAGAGGAGAGGGTAACTTTCTTTTACCTTGGGTATAAATAGAAATTACATGCCACTTTTACAGTCACCACAATTAAAACACTTGTACATTCAGAGTGAATCAAGGTGAATTAAAGCAATTTTAAACTTCTTTTTATCCCATGTTTAGTGACTGATTACCAGTGGGTTTGTGGTGATTGTTCATGGTAATCCTTAAGGTTAGCTTGTTGTAGTGTGCTCTTGGTGCTCTTCTCTCCTTGCCTTCCTCCATGCTTCCAAGTAGGTTCTCTGGTTTCTGCTTTTATTATTTTTGGTTTCATTTCCATTTCATTTTCTCTGGTTTTGCGGTTTCCATTATTTTTGCTTCACTTCTGGTTTGCCTCCCGTTGGTGGGTTGGATCCGTCAGAGGGTTGTCCGCCCCCTGTGCAGTTGTAAGCTAGTGTTTATACTATACATTGTCTTGGGTAGGCCTTGGGCCTGTGTAAGTGTATAGTCAGGTAGATAGTTTGTAAAAAGCTTGTAAATACTGTATATTTTGATGTGTATACACTTTGGCCTTTGGCCCTCTATGTTTTTCTATATATATCTAGTGTATATCCTTCCAATTTTGGGTCGAGCTCACCATACTTTTGTCTATGTTTCTTGAATTTGTGAACTCACCCACATGGAAGAATACCACCTTGTTGGAACTTGGCTCTTGGTTGGTTTCAACCATGGTAGTTTCTCTCTCCGTCGTTGAATCAGTCTTTATGGTGCATTTATTTCCCATGCATGTATTTAAGTTCTACCAAGTGGCTCTCGTCTCACATGTGTTTGGATAGTTGGCGTCATCATCACCATAACTCCCATTTATTGCATGACCATGTGATGCCCACATAATCTTGACAACTCATCTTTTGGTCACATCTCCCAACAACTAGTTTTTCGAACTCCGAGCCCTACATCCTTGCCCAGCCTATATCTTACTTCTGTCAAACATGCTGAAATCCCTAGGCCCAGACAGTGGTTGAATTCCCAAGTTGAAATCCTATGCATATCCTTCTAGATTTTGATGTAAACTAAATTTTTAGGTGAAGTGCGCAATGCGGTGGTAAGTCCTCCAGAATCTGGAGTAGTATTTTATCTTATGAAAATTCTGACAGTCGCCTTACCTTGCAGATGTTCAAACATCACGCTTTAACTATGTCGGAGGCATCTGCATCCTCTCAACTTGGGAGTCCAGATCTCCCCACCATGGCAGTCACCAGGGCAGCTGTCAGGTCTAAGAATGAAAGGGCCCCAGAAAAGGTTCCCCTCAGCATGAAATATTTGAAGGAAAATATCATTACAAGATCAAATATTGAGTCCAAGGTTCAGTTGATTACCGACACTAGTGTCAAAATGTGGGCAAAAATGTAGGCCTTGGTCAAAATGATGTTCATCCAACAAATAGTCAGGGACCTATTGGCCATCAATGTTGGAGATTCCAGGATTCTCACAGCCACTTGCTTCCCATGCTTTGTGCAAGCCCCAGAACTTATCCTCACCCTCGCAGAACACTATAATTCCTCAATCCAGGCCATCATGCTCGTCGCCCTGGTCCTGACCGGATATCCCACGCCCATGGTGTCACTGGATGCCACAACTTTTCAGGTAGGATTGGGGATCCCTCAGTTTTACAAAGCAACCATTGTCACCAAATCTAATGCTTTGGGGCAATTTCAGCAATTGGAACTCATGGCCCGACAGTATTTGAACAATAATTGGCTGAAGACCCAAAAGAAAGATTCCAAAAGAATGAAGCTAGAAATCCTCAAATCTAAATTCAACGAAAGCATCCATATGGGGATCATAGCATTATACAGGATTTTTGGGGCAACCCCATGCCTAGGAATTCTTGGGATGGATGTATTACTTCTTATTGGGCATCTCCTTCAGCGAATAGTACTTTGATTGGGCCGCCATCATTTCAAACCATGTGGACTCATAGTTCCTTCATGTGGCCCGAACCTCTAAATTTTATATGATGTCATATGTTCTCTAGGCCCTAGCATAATAATGCCACATCACAAACCGACTGCTCACATAGTGCGTACTTGGGGTTGGCCTGGGCCAAAAGGCTCCATGGGATTATTTCCCACAAATCCAATGGGAGGCTAGTTTCCTCAGCTTCTGCCAATTGAACAATGCCTTTGTTTATTACAATCTTCTCACACCAACCTGAGATGTCAGGTACCACCTTTCTAAGGAGGCCATAGATTTGGTCAGAAGTTATGGCCACTATTATATCTAGTTCCAGCAGCATACTTACATTCGGGTAACCAGCTTCTTTAGGAAACCTTATTTGTTACCCAAGCATTATGGGAACAAAATTATTCTTTTGGAATATTACTGGTAGATTCTAGAACTGGACGCCCTATACACTGTAAATAAGGTAATAAATGTTCTATTCCCAATCACTTGTGGGAATTACTCATGTAGTTTAGCTGTAGCCAAGGAGGTGAACAATGAGCTTAAATTAAGCTTGGGCTTAACAAAATTTTATCTGGCACGAAAGAACTTTGAGCCGCTAGGCAAAATTGTGATGACACTTCCCCAAGCATCAGAGCCCCATATATTCCACATGAAGGACTTTTGGGAAGATTTATAGGATGATGTTGTAGTCCAGAGCCGAAATTTCATTTGGATGACAATGAGGATGATGCAGAGGATGAAGCTTTGGAAATTCCCGAATGACTTCTCAGACACTGGGTCCACAATAGACCCTCAGTACAAAGAAAAAGGAGTAGACAAGATGGCTCTCCCTTTAGTAGATTGGAATGCCTAGGAGGGGCCAACTATTGAAGATAGCACTCACGACATGATCGAGCGCAGCCATGCATATTTCAAGAAGGCATGTCTAGGAAGTACACATAGAGTTGGCCCGATAGTGCGAGGCCTGACTTCTAGGGCCAAAACCTCTTCGTAGGGAGAGGATAAAGGAAAAATAATAATGGGGACCTCATCGCAAACCCCATCTATGATCCTAAGAAAAGATAAAATATAATATACATCGGCAGTCTCCTAGCAGATGAAAGATAAACTAATCACGAGGTTGGCTACCTTGTAACTCATGACCGGGCCCATTCCTCCTCCCTCTTCCCCTCCACTAGAAGCATTAATGGTCTGAGCAACAGGAACCAGAGTGGAAGAGGAGCAGGTAGCTGTAATGGATGCAGGGCCCCCTTTGGTAACCAGGAGTAAGAAAAAGAAAACTAACTATCAACCAAGGGCGGAGCCAGAACTTGGGATGCAAAGCATCCAAGAAGTACAAATCCTTTCTTCTGACTCTCTAGAGCTGGAGAAAGAGCCTGAGTATATCCTAAAAAATTTCCCTCCCCACGATGAATTTGATGATTTATTTGGAACTGATGAGTTTGGGAACTTGCAGGGAGATATTTGGAGACTGGTTGAAGAAATCGCCGCATAGGATGAACTCCCAGAGAAAAAACCTGCACAAGAACAAGAAGCCTGGGCGGAAGAAGAAAAATAACAAGAATATGTGGACATCTCCAAAGTCCCAGAGGTACAGTTACAGGCCTATGGGAGCAACTGTGACCCCAACTTCTGTGCTCCAAATGTCGCTTCCAAAAGTAACATTTGGGGAGATGATTACAGTGGCCCAAATGATGAATCTTGGCCCGATGCTTCCAACACCTCTAGAAAATACACCAATTGAAGACAACATCCCAGCAATAGAGGCTGATGAAGAACAGCAACAAGATGAGGAGAAGAACCCCAGGGAAACAAATGATGATCCCAACATTGTCAAGGATATAGACACCAGGGCAAAAGATACAAGCACCACCGGCGTAAGTATTTTTTGGTGAACCTAAAGATATAGGGAAGGAGTCAGAAATGGCTCAGACTGTCGAAGGGGTGCAACAAAATCCTGGGGAGAAATCACAAGAACATATTCTGGCTGCGAAGCCACCCCTCCCACCACAATGGTTGGTGGAGACTTGCAAGAGGAAGGCCCCAGCGACGCCCAAGGCCCATCTCTCCTTAGCAAAGATGATGGTGCAAATGCAAAACCCTCCCAAGAACAAGAAGGCTCGGACAATCCATACTCTCCAGATTGGGCCAGGCGGAGATAGCATCGCGGTGATTGTGACACCTTCCCTAGATGTAGACAAAGCAATGACTAAGGTCGAAGAGTATTCCATCACTCAAGTATCACGAGGGAAGAGAGGGAGACAGGGAAAACTAGACCTATTAAAAGAAGAAACCAAGGCAGTGGAGGCTCACTATGAAAAGGAGGCCCATAAATCCAGGGCAGAAAAGGAAAACAATGCAAATCTCTTGGGGTTGTTGATGGAGCTCGCACAACCTCTTACTGACATTCCCATGGGTGCCTCCATGTCTAATGTACCACTCCCTCAGAGTGACATAGATTCACTAAGGGCGATGAAAATAATAGCCTAGGCAATTGACAAGTGGGTTACTGAACAGGTGGGAAACATCTGACATTTCTTAATGTCCACACTCCCAGACTTGTATGCGGCCAGCAATATTCTACATCGGGTTGAAACTACCATTTCCATCTGGGAGGGAGAAATTGAAAAATATGAAGCATGGAAGGCTGAGATGGAAGAGCTCATCGGAATCAAAGAAGAAATTGTCTCCAAGGCTATTTTATGCCATGCATACCCGTCCCTACATTTTGCGTGCAAAATGTTGGGTCCCCTCTTTTCACTTTTTTTTCTCTTGCCTTGTTTTCTTTGCCTTCTTCTTTAGGTTTTTCCTCCTGTGAGGTTTGTTTTCTTTTGTTTTCTCTTTCGTGTCTCTAGGACCTAGTCCTAGAACCCATTGTTCTTTCCAGGGCCAGAATCTGGACTCTGGGATTTTTGCCACGATGTCTTCTTCTCGCAAGAAGGTATGGTTGCATGGAATCCACGGGCCCAGATTCTAGGGGTTTGTCTATTCCAGAGTTTGTAGAGAAAGAGGGTAACTTTATTTTTACCTTGGGTATAAATAGAAATTATAGGCCACTTTTACATTTACCACAATTAAAAACACTTGTGCACTCAGAGCGATTCTTAGGTGACTAAACGGTGATTAAACTACGATTACTCTATGCTTAGTGGGTTATTGCTAGTTGGATTGAGGTACCTATTTGTAGTCATTTGAAGGTAGAACCTATTAAGGGAGTGCTCCTAGTGTTCTCTTTCCCTACTCTTCATTGGATTTCAGGTAGGCCCTCTAGTTTCATGTTGTTTCTATGTTTTTTGGTTATTTCCCTTTGCTCATTGTTCTTCATTTGTCCTGTTGGTTTTCCTTTTCATCTTTTGTTTTTGGTTTTCCACCCGTTGGTGGGTTGGCTCTATAAGAGGGTTGTCCGCCCTCTGTGTAGCTATAGATTAATGTTAATAATGTATTTTTTCTTACTTTAGTTCATGCATATACGTGTATAGTTATGTAAATTTGTAAAAGCTTGCAAGTGTTGTATGTTTTGTGTATGTGTTTCAGCCCTCGGCCCTCTATATTTGTATGCATGTATATATCCTATATATCCTTCCAAGATCATGAGTTCTTCACACTCTATCATGAATTTTAACCCATGATACCAAGCTCATCGAGATAGAGTCACCACGGTTCGAACTCACCACCTCATTGGTTCGAGCCATAGCAGCTTTCTCTCTCCTCCATCTCATCACCTTAATAGTGGGATTAATTTCCCATGAGAAGGAATTCAAATCGTGTCCCATCTGGAATTTATTTTACCTCTTTTCAGCCCACTTATTGCCATTAATGTTTTTATGTTGCCTGCAACCTGACCACATTCCAATCCACATCAACTGAATACGGTTTCTTACTAGTCACATTAGCATGGCAATGACTAGATTATCTAGGCTCTAGGCCTCAAGCAATTCCTCGTCCTATGTTTCCCCTTGTCATTTGGTTTGATTCCCCCCCAGAGTCCTATTCACATTTATTACAAGTATTCTGGGACTTTTTGATGTATGCTAACATTCATTGAACAAATGCAGGGTGGTGACAATTTTCCTGGAGTTCTAATATTCTTGATGTATCATGTTCTAACAGTTCTCCAGTCTTGCAGGTTGCAGAAAAGTTGATCGAAGATGTCAAAAGTGATCACCCCTCCTTCCATCTTGGAGCTTCCTACCACCTCCACCCGAGCGGCCACCAAAAATAAGGCTGAGAGGTTGTTGCCAAAGCTGCCCTTAACCTCCAAATATCCCAAGGACGGTGCCCTTGTGGGATCAAAAATAGAGTCCAAAGTTCAAGAGATAACAGACGCACGGCCCAGACCTTGGGAAGAAATGCAAGGCTTGATTCAAGCCATTTACAAGCAAAGGGCCACTGGAGTTAATATAGCCACTCAGATCACCACCTCTGGTATCATCAAGGCGGCAAAATTTCCTTGTTTGATGCAATCACTAGAGTTAATACTCAAATTGGAAACATTGTACAATGCACCAACTCGGATCATCCTACACCTGGATCCCCAGCCACTACAGTACCTAGCAACAATCATCACCTTGGATGCAAAAACTTTTACCTCAGGGCTGGGGATCTCACAATTCAATTGATCCATTATCCGGAATTGACTCCAGACATTGCAGGAGTTCAAGGGCACTGAAACTATTTCCCAGCAACATATCAATAGCCACTGGCTAAAAATCCCAAAGATGGATTACAAGAGGATGAAGTTGGAAATTCCCCACGGGGAGTTTAAAGACCCCATCCAGGTGGGCATTATATTTTTATGCAGGATTTTTGGATTGCCCCACACCCGGGATTTCTTAGCATGGATGTATTACTTTTTGTACTGCATCACCACTCGTACTCAAACTTTCAACTGGATGGCCCTCATATCTAATCACGTAGACAAGCAGCTGAAGAGTGTTTCCCAGAACTCCAAGTTTTATATGACGGCATACATGCTATGGGCACTAGAACAACAAATACCAGCTTTTCCAGGTTTGGGAATAGTTGGGGATCTTGGAAATAGGCTAGGCCAAGTGTCACCATGGGACCATTATCCCCAAGTATAATGGGAACTCAGTTTCCCAAATTTATGATAGGTAAACGATGCTTTCATTTACCACAACATTATAACACTTACTCGAGATTCCACGTACCAACTATCACAGGCGGTGATGACTCTAGTCAATAGCTACGGCCGCTATTTTATTCAATTCTAACATCACACCTACATTTGGGTGACCAACTTCAATGGGAAGCCCCATCTTCTTCCCCAATATTATGGGGAGAGAATTAATCTTTTAGAGTTCTACCAGAAAATGATGGATCTGCATGCCTTCTTTACATTAAAGAAGGTCATCACCATTCCATTCCCATTCTTATGCGATAACTATACATGCAGCCTAGCCGCAGCCCGGGAGGTAGACAGTGAATTGAAGAACCTGGGGCTGGTGGAATTTCACAACACCCAAAAAAAATATGACCCTTTCGGCAAGATTTCCACAGCAGTTCCCCAGGCATCCCCATCCCACGAAGTAGATATTGAAGACTTTTGGGTGGAATACCAAGACACTTTTGACCTTCGGGCCTGATAGCATTCATGAATGAGCAAAGGGCTCATGAAAGCACTCGACCTTCGGACTTTCCCCAAAGGCTTTAAGGATGAAAGAACACTAGAAAATCTAGCATATAAAGAATAGGGGCTGGACAAATTAGATCTTCCTCTGGTAGATTGGGCCACCCCTGAGGACCTAATGATTGAAGGGGTATGTCACCCCATTATAGAAGCAAGTCACCAGTATTTCACCTGGGCATGTCCCAAGAGCACTCAAAAGAATCCAATGATCAAACGGGTCGCTCCCTCTTCAGCCGGCGCTGGACCTTCTTCATCTTCTGTTGCCACTAAAATCAGCACAAGCAAGGGAAAAGAGAAAGAGGGTATCCTGGTTCCCAAATTTCCTCTGCAAGTCCCCACCCTTCTGATGGCATAGTTACATCAACAAATGGAGTAGAAAAAGTTGGCCAGCTAGCAGATAAGTATACAGGTATCCTCCAGCCTCCTTATAGCTCCAATGGAATCTTCTCACCCAGCGGGATCCCCATTGTTGGTAGCCATGATGAGAACAAAGACTTTCCCTGATGTAGAGTCTACTAGTATTCTGGACACTGGGGCTTCACTAATAAGATAGAAGAAGAAGAAGGTGACCTCTACACCAAGCACAGCCATCAGTCCCTGTATGTTGGATGTGCCCCCAGTGGATGTCAGTTCAGACTCTCCCAAACTAGAAGATATTTCAGACTCCTCACCCCTACATGATGGTTTTGACAACACTTTCTCGATGGAGGAGCTCATGGAACTCCAACAAGGTATAGGACATGCGGTGGAGGAGATTGTTGCTCAAGACAGAGAGGAGGCTCCCATAGAAAATGAAATCCTAGGAGAGAAGGATACATCAGAGAAAGAGGCTTGGGAAGAAGTACAAACAAAGCCTACATAGGAGAAGATAATGGTCCAGGACACCAAAGACACACCAAGGCAACACATAGATGAGAAACCAATGGTTGAGGAACCCAAACCCATGGTATCAACTGTACCCTCGACCATCATGCTCCAAACACCTTTGGTTACTCCCGGTGATCAAGTGCCCCAAAGCACATTTGGTGAGGTAGTAACGGTGGCCACCTTGTTAAATTTTAGCCAGAGACCTCACCCACCTCCAGAGGATGTTCCTATGGAGGAGAATGTTCCAACAAATGATGCCGATGAGGCCCAAAAGCAGCAGCAACAGATTGATCAAGAGGCCCCAGATAATGAAAATATAGAATCAGCTGACGCTGGGAGGGACAAGGAGGTCCATGAAAATACAGATGACATTGAGACCAAAAAAAAGGTTCCACATAGTACAACAAAAGACACCAGTATGGCAGAAAATGTCAAAGGTTCCAGAGAACAGGAAAAAGAATGAGAACAAGAAAAGGAACCAGAACAGGAGAGAGAGAAAGAGCCCAAAGACAGTGTATATTCCAGGAACATGCCACCAGATTTCAAAAGGAATTCCAATGAATAGATCTTAATGGTGAAGCCACCCCAACCACCCCAATGGCTGGTCGAATCAAAGAAAAGAAAGACCCTAGCAGTGGTGTCAGGCCCTACACTCTCGTTGGCCGAGATGATGGCCAAGAATGCAGAGCCTAAAAATCCCAAGAAAGCACGGATCATCCATACTCTCCAGACTGGTCTGACAGGTAGCATAGTTGCAACCATCACAACACCACCACCAGATGTAGAGGTAGCGGAAATAAGGCCTGAGGATTACAACATAAGAGAAGTAGCATTGGGGAGGAGAGATAAACAGGGTGAGCTGGATCTACTGAAAGAAGCCACCAGGGTGATAGAGGCTAGATACATGAAGCAAGGCCAGAATTTGAACAAGGAAAGAGAAACAAAAGCCAATCTCCTCATGCTTCTAGCTGAAATTTCATAGCCTTTGTCTGAGGTCCACCCCAAAACCCCTTCCTCCAGATTGTCGCATGCGTAGGGCGATGTGGATTCTCTGTAGCTTATGAAGAAGAAAGCACAAGCTATAGAAAGGTGGGCCACCAAGCAAGTGACCACTATGAGATAATTTTTGGTGGTGTCCCTCCCAGACCTTTATCAAGTTGATTCTCTTCTTAGCTAGGCAAAGGGCTCAGCTCTCATATGGGAGCAAGATTTAGCGAAGTATGAAAAATGGAAGACCAGGCTAGAAGAAATCCACAACATAGGAGAAGAAGTCGCCATAGTGGTAGGGATTTTGAGAGATGAATCATATGATTCCCTCCAGGCCCAGTACTCCAGACTTGTCCTCAGGAGTGAAGTATGCAAGGAACTGGTTAAGGCCTTAAAAGAGAAAGTGACAGTGGCCCAATACCCCTTGGGTGTATTTCAAGCATTTGTGGCTAGAGTATCACAAGTTGATACCTTCACCACCAAAATGTGTACCCCAAAGGACTATGTCCTCAGCAAGTTTGATGAGTAGATGGAGTCCCTGTATCCACCTATTGGAGATTTTGACCAAGGCAGGTTATCCAAATTGTCAAAGACAATGATCTGATCATATGATGCCATCAAGATGGTGGATGAATTCTAGAGTGGGGCCAAAGATGTTCAGGAAGAATTGGAGGCTATCTGTAGCCAGTGGGATAGCATCAAAGATGTAGATGAATAAATCATAGGCCAAGTGCTAGAGGCATGGGAAAATCATGAGCAATAAAGTTCTCTGGAGCCCAGAGAATCTCGTCAAGAGATGTATTTTTTTATTCATTCATTCTTTCAAAATGTAAGTTCCTGTATCCTGGAATTCTGAATCCCACATTTTTATATTCTTCAAGTGACCCATGTCCCGGCTCCCAAGGCCGACCGGTCACTTTCAAGGCAGTTAATAAAGATTTTTGGAAGGTAGGTAATCGCAACAAGGCACGTTGGCTTGACAAGAAATTTCTGACAGATGGTCTTCCCAAGGCACCCTCTCAGCATTACACTTGGTGCATCAGAGATAGTGAGCTGCCCTCCCATTTATGAGGCATGTAGCCTCGATCCCTAGGGGATTAGATTTCTTCTTTCTCCTCTTGACTCTCTCCTAGAGGCTGATTCTTCAACTTCTTGCTTCTTGTCTTATTCTTCTAACATGTCAGACCTTTTCTATCTTGAGGTATTTTGTAGCGTGGTGCAGGTAGTACCGACCACCAAAAATAGTATTATATTGTAAAGTGTAAAATAAGTTAGGTTAAGGTTTAGGTCAAATGATGTGTATAAATAATAAGTTTGACCTCATTCCAAGGGTCAGCGAAATTGATGATTTTGCAGTCCATAGCTAATAGAAATTTAGTTTTCTCAGTTCTTAGTTGCAGAGCTCAATGCTCCCTAGTTTCTAAGCTTTTAGTTGTTAAATGCTCCCTTGGAACCACCATTGTAACATGCACCAATGCTTGCTAGAAGATATGTTCATGAAGAAGGAACAGTTCTACCAATGAAGTTGTTGGCATTCTGATCTCTGGTTAATGGTATTTTATGCTTTGTGTTCTTTATGTCCTTTTCTCTAATGCTTCAAGTAGATTAACGACCTCCTTTTTCCTTTGCTACTGATCTAATATCAACTAATGGTTCTATATTTCTTCGGTATTTAGTGTAGTGTGTTAGAGCATTGTTGATGTTTTGAATTTTTAGTATAACTATAGGTAGATGAAATATATCTAACTCTGTAGTAGTTTTGAAGTTTATTTGTTAACTAAATATGCACTTGCAGGAAACCCTACTCACTTGAATCCTCGGGGAAGATGAGTTAAGATAACCAGCTATCCCCCTCAAACAAAATAGTCACATTTCCCAACTGAGCCCTACACCATTGAGACCTGACTCTCATGTGCTTTGAGGCCTGAGGAATCTCATTTCCCTAAACAACCTTTACAGGCAAAGTTGGTTGGTACCCTGGTACCCGGTGACAACTTACCTCTGTTGGCAGACCTAGTCACAAAGTCCCATCAACAGAAACTGGCGCTAGTAGGAGGGCATGAACTCACCCCCCTATGAGGATTCAAAGTTTACACCACCTGAGGGTTCCTTAAGCCATAGCTTTAGGAGTCAAGCCTTCAGTGAGATTAGATCATTTTCACCAGCAAGATTCGAAAGAGTCCTTAGATCAACTCCCAATCCTGGATGGTTTGACGAGCTTGAGCCTCCCACTCGAAAGAAATGGATGACGAAAGCCAAGTCAGCCACCATTGTTTGGGGATCTAGCATACTATAGAATACCCAAGTCCCCTAGACAATCCTAGGAACTAGCACTCAGCATAGTCAAAATGCAACACCCCCGATGGCTGCGTATTTTGGAAATATCGAGTCCCCAATGGGAACTTTTCTTGGCGTAGCCAACTATTTACCTTTGCACATAGAAAATATTTGTCCTCGATATGATAACTTAGGCTCATGAACTATAGAAGTGCATCTATAGGCATATAAAGAAGCTATGAACCAACACCGGATCCAACATCAAGACATTGTGACCTGGATGTTCCCTCTGTCCCTAGGACAAAATGAACTGAACTAGTACCTTAACATTCCCACCAACTCCATCAATAGTTGGTAGGACATGGATGATGCCTTCTTGGCTACCTTCCATGTACATGTAAACCTAGTGTGGTCCCACAGCCAGTTCATTTCTATCAGGAAGGAACTGAATGAACCCCTTACAGCATTCAACCATCAGTTCTAATGTGCCTTGAAGCGGTGCACGGGTCCCTTCATCCCATCCAAGGATGTAACTATCCAAGCCTATCTCAATGTGATGGACCCCTCCATTGCCACTCTCCTCTGGAGAACGGCCGCCTCCGGTGACTGGGACACTTTAGCAAAGGTTTACAACCTAGCCTTGGAACTGTCCTGTGGCCTTAACAAACCCCCTGACGGGATTGGGAAGATCATGTCATTTAACATGATACCTAGTGGAACTTCTTACACCTAGGGATATAACCATAATCAGGCAATGAGTTTTCCTGTGATGGCCATGAATCCCCCACCACCGCTAATAGACCATCAGGCCCGGTACGTGTATCCATCTCAGATCCAGACAACATCGGGTCTGGAATCTTTTCCCTAGAACCAGCCGTAACAAATACAATAACCATAGACAAAATAACTTGGAGTGCCTTTCTTCCAATCATCTGTGGCTAGAGGATTTCTGCCCTTGACTCCAGTGAACATGGCCACTTTCCCAGGGAACCAACAACAACCATCACATTATGATGTGAATACCCAGTTGACCACCGAGGTTGAATCCCTCTGGAAAATTTTGTCCACACTGACTATGGACATGGGTCAGCTAAAGGCAGGGTCCTATGCACCCTAGAATTCCAATTCTCAAAGAGGGAATATTTTCTCTGGCCAACAAAATAATAATGCCGGAGGAAGAAAGTATAGCAACGGGCCTCAGCCCAACCAACAGTAATAGAATAATAACACCAATATTCGAGGTCTACCACTGAACTAAAACACCAATCAGAGTGGCACTAGACCATCCCATTTCATGCCAGTTGCAGATTTCCAACCCATGACCAACTGGTGTAGATTGCATAACATAGGCTCTCACAATGAGGTTAACTATGCCACACTGAAAAAAGTCATCATGATTTCCCAGCTAGACAGACAACAATCTTATCATCCTACTCCCTCAGAACCTCCTATACAAGAGCTCACTCATGGTGCATTTGCCTGTGAGACCATCTTCTTTGGGATTGCCACAGAAGATGAAGAGGAACCTAAACTATAGGGGTTCTTTGATGAATCTATTCTAGCCTTTAAGGCCAATCCCTTCACCAACCCACAAAATCCCTACAACACTCAGAGTTAGGCTAGTAAAGGACCAGCTTACATGTCCACACCTCCCAAGGACAATACGACTGATCGGTCTGTCCCTCCAAAAGGTTCTAGCTCTAACCAAGCTAAGGACCTAGCCGAGGGAAGCCACCAATTCCCAGGAGGAAGGTTTAACATCACAAAGGTGTTAGAACATACCACCACCTCCATGACCTTGATGGAGGTTTTACTCAACTATCCCAAGTAGAAGAAGTCCCTTCTGAAGCTCTTGGAAAACCCAGAAGCCATCAGTCGCCCACCTAAGACTATCTCTTTTGAGGACGCCAAGGCAGCTGTCTTCCAGGGAAACACTGAAGATTCTCCCTTCTTGCTAGCCTTGAACATACAAGGGAAGAACATACACAACTTCCTAGTAGATTTTGGGGCTTTGGGAAACATCATGCCCTTATCTATATGCCATAAGCTTAGATTCCAACCCACCCCGTCTAACAATGCAGTAATCCAACTGGATAAGACAGCTATAAAAATGGTGTGTGAACTAAAGAATGTTCAAATTCAACTCATCCAGGACCCTAGGATAGCTAGCATAATTAACATCAAAGTGGTGGAAATCCTAGAGACTTATGGGATGTTACTAAGTCAGAATTGGTCCAAGTCCCTAAATGGATACTTCTCAACCGACTTCTCCCACTTATGGCTCCCCTAGGAAGGAGAATCTAACAAGATCTAGATTGAAAGTGAGCCTTAGATGAGACAGGCCCTCACCAAAGTCGAGAGGGTGAATAAGGTCCTATTCTCTGAGACTTCCCTTGGGGTGTACCAACCCCTTTAGATCCTAACGTTTGATTTCACCCCTAGGGAGGATCCCATAGTTCTGCAGAGAACCCAAGACCTGGAAGAAAAATTAAGGGTTGAGGTTAACTCTCAGGGTGCCATAGCGACCCCCGCCACACTCTTGTCTGGCACTTGGTGCTAGGTGCATTACCAAAAACATTTAGAGTTAGAGTGTGAACCATGCCTGGCCACTACCACCCAGCATATCAATACCCTCTAGGAGAAATAAAACACACCTGATTCCCCGGGACCCAGTGCTTCTACTGGCAGCACCTTTTCGGTGCCATTTGTTGAGGAATCCCAATCAGAAGCCCCTCTAAAGACAAACCTCAACTGCATACAATCAGTGCTAGAGGAAACTCCTCCAAACCCTCCCAAAAAAAATTTGAAGACCACTTCATCTTCCTAGCCCCAAATAGCAAACAATAACTTATGGACCCTTAATTTTGATGGGTCCCGATCCAAACAGGGCTGTGGGCACAGATTGGAATTAATCAACCTGTGCGGAAAATCCTTCCTCGCATCTTATAGACTGAAGTTCAACTACACTAATAATGTCACAGATTATGAGGCTTTGGTCCTCGGGCTCCTATTTGCACTAAGCAAAGGAATTACTCACCTTCGGGCCTTGGGTGATTCAGAGTTGATTGTTAAACAAGACCGGAGTCAATATACATGTCATGATAAGAGGCTGGCTACATACCAGAACTAGGCATGGAGCCTTATTAAGGATTTTGATGCCTTTGGCATTGATCTTACTCCCTGGAGAAAAAACTATGTCCTGGATGCCCTTGCCATTTCTACCAGCACACTTGAGCCAATGGTTGGCTCGCGACTCTAGAGATTCTCTATTGAGATGATCCCCACCCCATCCATTTCAAATAATGTCACCCATTTTCAAGTCTTTGAGGATGATCAGTATATCTTGGCCTTCATGGCCAATGTTGGTGTCTTTGAGGATGATATAGTGGAAGAGAGAGATCATGATGATACTGGGTAGGGTGATGAAGATGATGGGATCATGGACCTACCAACAAACACCATTCTGAAAGGGATGGTCACACTTGAACAAATCTTTGACTCAGACCCTCAGGGCTGGAAAAAGATATCATCCTCCTCTGAGGGAGGAAAATTTTAGAAAGTAAACATCGGCCAGCCTGGTGAAGAGAAAATGATACGTATTAGCACCTCCTGCTCCCCCGAGGAGAAGGAAAAGATTCTCGTGGTTCTCTGGGAATATATAGGCATGATTGCATGGGGGTATGAGGATTTGAAGTCCTATGATACATCCATCATGAGTCATACCATGCCACTTAAACCTGATGCTAAGCCTTTCTGGAAAAAGCAATGACCGGTCAACCCACTGATCGAGCCTCTGATTTACCAGGAGGCTCAAAAACTATTGTCAGCCTAGAGAATCTTTTCCATCTAGCACACTATGTGGGTGGCCAACCTAGTCCCTATGAGGAATAAAAGTGGTGAAATCTGCCTTTGCATAGATTTTTGAAATTTGAACAAAGCCTCCAAGAAAGACAATCACCCTCTCCCCTTGCTGGATGAGGTATTACAAATTGTGAACGGATCACAAATGATTTCCTTCTTAGACGGGTACTCTGGGTATAACCAAGTCATGGTTAAATATGAGGATAGAGACAAAATGACATTTACCACCAAGTGGGGAATGTTTGCCTACTAGAGCATGCCATTCAACTTGATTAACGCAGGGGCCGCATTTCAAAAGGCCATGGACATTACATCTGAGGGCCTTGTGAACTGGTGCATAATCATCTACATAGATGAGTTGATCATATTTTTTCAGGATAGGCATGATCATTCTGCCCACCTCGCCTAGATTTGTGAGAGATGTCATCGGTACAGAATATCCCTCAACCCTAAGAAATGCATATTCAGGGTCACTAAAGGCAAATTGCTCGGGAATATTGTCTCTGAGAAGGGTATATCCATCAACCCTGAGAGAGTTGAAGCACTACTAAACCTAAAAATACCCAGCAGCAAGAAATAAATGAGATCTTTCTTTGGGAAAATCAACTTTGTCCTGCAATTCATCACTGGATTCGCCGAGATCATAAAGCCACTCAATGTAATGATGAAGAAAGATACCAAAATTGGGTGGAGTCTTGAAGCAAAGCAGGTGAACACCCAAATTAAACAAATGATAACAGAGGCACCAGTCCTAACTAGTCTAGACTATTCCCTCCCATTTTATATTTATTCCTTTTCTTTGCCACATTCTATCATGGTAGTTTTGACCCAAAAGGTCAGAGGGGAAGAACAACCAATAGCTTTCATGAGCTCCCCCTTCAAGAATGCCAAAGTCTAGTACTCACCCTTGGAAAAGTAGGCCTTTGCTCTTGTTTGCACTGTGAAGAAATTCTAGCATTATATTCTCTAGAGCAGGGTGCATGCTATCATCCTGGACTAGGCGGTAAACTCTCTGCTAATGCAAAGTGAATTGGGTGAGAGATGGGGAAAATGGATGTCCATCCTCCAGGAATATGATTTAGAGATGCAACCAATGAAAATAGTCTGAGGCCAGGGACTAAGTAGAGCGATGGCAGAAGAGACTCCCCACATTGAATGTCAGACATGTATGGTGGTGTCCATCACTCAGGACCCATGGTACACTTACCTAGTGTACTTGTTGTTGAATAACAGATGCTTGGAGGGATTGCCTCCAAACAAATGTCGTGTCCTGTGGTTTAAAATCGCACACTTCATGATAAAAAATGTCATGCTTTTCTGCAGAAACTATGAAGGAGTGTACCTCCAGTGCATCGATAGGGTTCAAGCTGCAAAAATGATCAAAGAATTTCATGGGCAGTTTGGAGCAGGGCATGGCTCAGCTGACGCCACTGCCCATCAGATCCTCTGGGCTAGATACTATTGGCCTTGTATCTTCAAAGATGTCTATACCCATGTCTGGAAGTGCCATACTTGCCAAAAATGTGGCACATCGTGAGTGGAACCCAACCATGCCTTTGTAGCTGGTTTTCAAAGCTAGACCTTTCGCCCAATGGGAATTTGAGTTTATCAGGAAATCAACCCCAACTAGTCTGCCAACCACCGGTACATATTGACTGCTACCAATTATTGCACCCAGTGGTCTAAAGAAATACCTTGTAAAAACAATACAGCGGATGTAGTTATAAAATTCCTGGAAGAGAACATCATCATGAGATTTGGAATGCCCTTCGCTATAGCGTGTGACAATGGTCTGTGTTTTCTTCAGTGCAATTACTTGAATGGACCTATGACCAGAAGATCAATCTAAATTTTTCCAGCAACTATTACCCACAAGGGAATGGTGTGGCTAAATCAACCAACAATAATTTTCTTGAAGTGATCAAACACCTATTAGAACAGAATCCTCGGGACTGGCACCAAAAGCTAAGATTCACCCTTTGGGTAGATTGTATTCAAATTAAGGCCACCCTAGGGATGTCCCCATTCTATCTAGTTTATGGCATGAAACCAGTGTTCCCTATTAACGTACAAATCTTGGTTTTATAGTTTATGAAGGAATTTAGCAACTGGGACAATATTGTGGAGGTTCGGCTCCTAAATCTGGTGTGGATGGAAGAATAAAGAGATGTAGCCCTTGAACATTTTGTGCATCACCAAGCAATAGTGAAATGATGGTTTGATCGGAGAGCCCAGTATAAGGTCTTTCAGATTTCAGACTTGGTCCTCTTGTGGGATAAAGCTTGGGAAAATAAAGGAAAGCACACCAAATTCCAATGACTATAGCTTGGACCATATTTGATCTCAGAAATCTATGCAGAAAATACCTATCACCTCAGTACCATGACCAGAGAACCCATCCCATTGCCCGTCAATGGACAGTTTCTCAAACATTATTTTGAATGAGGCAAATTTGTCTGAAGTTGTACTATATGTAAATCTTCTTTCTTATAAATATCTTTCCTGGTGCCCTGTTTGGGGTGTCTTGTAAATAGTTTTGTCAGCTATCCTCCGGGATCGCCCCTATTTTCTTTGCCTTTGTTTTTCTTTGCTTTCTTTTCTACGCTCCCAGTGTTTTGGCCCCCTTTTTTGTAGTTTGGTATGCTTCGCATGATATCTAGTGTCTGGGATGGTACCTTCCGCATTATGGTGAACTTAGAATCTATTGTTAGCATGGTGGAATTGGTCTGGTCTCTAGAGTTATTGTGTGAGTTTGGTAACAAGATGTGAGTGATCTTCATCAGATTTATCCCCGGCAGTCTGGCAATCATTTAAATCAAAATCAAAAGGAACAAGTAATCAGACACACTGAGAGTATATCGGTCGCACTAGTTTTTTATCCCAAGTCTAAACTTTTTAAGATTCTTCCTAGGTCCAGAGTTTTTCTTCCCTATTTGGAAAATTGAAGTGGATGGAAAGGTAAAAGAAGTACCACCATGAAAATTAGCTAAGCTTAAGCTTAATGTTGAAAGAAGTACCACCTTCCCACCTAGAAAAGAATAAAAAGATAAAGGAAAGAAAAGATGGGATGTAGAAACTCTGGTATCCGGGGGAAACAAGCAAATTTGATGACTTTGGATCGATATATTTCATGACTCTTCTCTACTTCTCCAAGAGGTCATCGGCTTGATTTCCTTTCAAAGCACACACTTCACAACTGACAAAAGACCATGGATGGGATCTTGTATGAGCTGGATTTTCTCAAAGAGCTTCGCGCCTTACAAACAGGATGCTCTGAGTAATGATTGGTTCTAGTTTTGCTAACCATAGATTCTGTAGTTCTCAAATGCGCTAAGGAATTCATCCCAGATAGTCACCATTTTTTATGCCCTACATACCCGTTCCTACATTTTGTGTGCAAAATGTTGGGTCCCCTCTTTTCACTTTTTTTGCTCTTGCCTTGTTTTCTTTGTCTTTATTTTTCTTTGCCTTCTTCTCCAAGTTTTTCCTCCCATGAGGTTTTTTTTTCTTTTGTTTTTTCTTTCATGTCTCTGGGACCCGGTCCCAGAGCATGTTGTTCTTTCCAGAGCCAGATTCCAGACTCTGGTATTCTCTGCCATGATGTCTTCTTCTCACAAGAAGGTACGATTGCATGGAATCCCCAGGCCCAGATTTTGGGGGTTTGTCTATTCCAGAGTTTGTAGAGAAAGAGGGTAAATTGCTTTTTACCTTGGTTATAAATAGAAATTACATGCCACTTTTACAGTTACCGTGATTAAAAACACTTGTGCACTCAAAGTGATTCTTAGGTGACTAAACGGCGATTAAACTGTGATTACTCTGTGCTTAGTGGGTTGTTGCTAGTTGGCTCAAGGTACCTATTCCTGGTCATTTGTAGGTAGAACCAATTATGAGAGTTCTTCTGGTGTGCTCTTTCCCTACTCTTCTTCAGATTTTAGGTAGGCCTTCTAGTTTCTTGTTGTTTCTGTGTTTTCTAGTTTTTTCCCTTTGCTTGTTGTTCTTCGTTTGTACTACTGGTTTTCCTTTTCGTGTTTTGTTTTTGGTTTGCCGCCCGTTGGTGGGTTGGCTCTATGAGAGGGTTGTCTTCCCTCTATGTAGCTATAGATTAATGTCAATAATGGATTTTTTCTTAGTTTAGTTAATGCATATACGTGTATAGTTAAGTAAATTTGTAACAGCTTGTAAGTGTTGTATGTTTTGTGTATGTGTTTCAGCCCTCAGCCCTCTGTATTTTTATGCATGTATATATACTATATATCCTTTTGAGATTGTGAGTTCTTTTCACTCTATCATATTTTTTCATCCATGAGACCAAGCTCATCAAGATAGAGTAGCCATGATTTGAACTTGGCACCTCGCTGGTTCGAGCCATGGTGGCTTTCTCTCTCCTCTGTCTCATCACCTTAATGGCGGGATTAATTTCCCACAAGTGGGCATT
The DNA here is from genome assembly GCA_018584345.1 of Thuja plicata. Classification (NCBI taxonomy): domain Eukaryota; kingdom Viridiplantae; phylum Streptophyta; class Pinopsida; order Cupressales; family Cupressaceae; genus Thuja; species Thuja plicata. The sequence continues at coordinate 545,554 of MU226897.1, forward strand.
CAAACTATGTCCCATCTAGCATTTATTTTACCCTGTGTCAGCCCACTTGTCACCATTAATGTTTTTATGTCGCCAGCCACCTGACCACCTTGCCAACCCACATCAACCAAATATGATTTTTTACTAGTCATATCGGCACGGCAAAGACTATATTATCTAGGCTACGGGTATCAAGCAATTCCTTGTCCTATGTTTCCCCTTGTCATTTGGTTTGATTTCCCCCTGGAGTCCTATTCACATTTATTAAAAGTATTCTGGGACTCTTTTATGTATTCTAACATTCGTTGATCAAATGTAGGGTGGTGATGATTTTCTCAGAGTTCTAATATTCTTTATGTATCTTGTTCTAACGGTTCTCCGGTCTTCTAGGTTGCAGACAAGTTGATCAAAGATGTCTAAAGTGATCACCCCTCCTTCCATCTTGGAGCTACCAACCACGTCCACCCGAGCAATGACCAAAACTAAGGCTGAGAGTTTGTTCGCAAAGATTCCCTTGACCTCCAAATATCCCAAGGATGGTACCCTTGTAGGATCAAAAATAGAGTCTAGAGTTCAAGAGATAATAGATGAAGGGCCAGAACCTTGGGCAGAAATCCAAGGCTTGATTCAATCCATTTACAAACTAAGGACCACTAGAGATAATTTGGCCACTCAGATCGGCCCCTTTGGTATCATCAAGGCTGCAAACTTTCCTTGTTTGGTGCAATCACCAGAGTTAATACTCCAATTGGAAACATTGTAAAACACACCAACTTGGACCGTCCTACTCTTGGATCCATAGCCACTATAGTACCTAGAAACAATCATCACCTTGGACATGGAAAATTTTTCCTTAGGGATGGGGATCCCACAATTCAATGGATCCATTATCCAGAATCGACTCCAGACATTGCAGGAGTTCGAGGGCGCTGAAACTATTTCCCGGCAACATATCAATAGCCACTGGCTAAATATCCCAAAGAGGGATTACAAGAGGATGAGGTTGGAAATTCCTCGTGGGGAGTTCAAAGAGCCCATCCAAGCGGGCATTATATTTTTATGCAGGATCTTCGGATTTCCCCATGCCCAAGATTTCTCAGGATGGATGTATTACTTTTTGTACTGCATCACCACTCACAATCAGACTTTCAACTAGGCGGACCTCATATCTAATCACATAGACAAGTAGCTGAAGAGCATTGACCAAAACTCCAAGTTTTATATGATGTCATACATGCTATGGGCACTAGCACAGCAAAGACTGTCTTTTCTAGGTTTGGGAATAGTTTGGGAGCTTGGAAATGGGCCAGGCCAAATGGCACCATGGGACCATTATCCCCAAGTGCAATGGGAACTCAGTTTCCCAAATTTCTGTCAGGTAAATTTTTCTTTCATTTACCACAACATTATAACACTTACTTGGGATTTCAAGTACTACCTATCACAGGCGGCGATGACTCTATTCAACAGCTACAGCCGCTATTTTATTCAATTCCAACATCATACCTACATTCAGGTGACTGGCTTCAACGAGAAGCCCCATCTTCTTCCCCAGTATTGCAGGGACAAAATTATTCTTTTAGAGTTCTACCAGTAGATGATGGATCTACATGCCTTCTTTACATTGAAGAAGGTCATCAACATTCCATTTCCATTCTCATACTGGAATTATACATGTAGCCTTGCCACAGCCCAGGAGGCAGACAGTAAATTGAAGAACCTAGGGTTGGTGGAATTCCACCACACCCAGAAAAACTATGACCCTCTCAGCAAGATTACCACAGCACTTCCCCAGGCATCCCCATCCCATGAAGTAGATATTGAAGACTTTTGGGTAGACTGCCAAGATTGTTTTGACCTCCAGGCCCAACAACATTCACGGATGAGAAAAGGGCTCATGAAAGCACTCGACCTTTGGACTTTCCCGAAAGGCTTTAAGGATGACGGGCCGCTGGGAAATCTAGCATATAAATAATAAGGGCTAGAAAAATTAGATTTTCCTCTGGTGGGTTAGGCCGCCCCTAATGACCTAATGATTGAAGGTGTATGTCACCCCATTATAGAAGCAAGTCACCAGTATTTTTCCTGGGCATGTCCAAAGAGCACCCAAAAGAAGCCAACGATCAAATAGGCTGCTCCCTCTCCAGTCGGCACTGGACCTTCTTCATCTTATGTGGCTGCTGAACCCAGCACAAGAAATGGAAAAGAGAAAGAGGGTGTTCGGTTCCCAAAATGCCTCCATAAGTCCCCACCCTTCTAATGACACAGTTACATTAACAATTGGAGTTAGAAAAGCTAGCCAGCCAATAGATAAGTATGCAGGTATCCTCCAGCCTCCTTGTAGCTCCAATGGAATCTGCTCACCCAGTGGGATCCCCGTCATTGGTAGCCATGATGATCAGATAGACTTTCACTGAGGCAGAGTCTACTAGTATTCTTGACACCAGGGCTTCGTTGATAAGAAAGAAGAAGAAGAAGAAGAAGAAGAAGGTGACCCCTACACCAAGCACAGCTGTCAGTCCCAGTATGTCAGATGTGCCCTTGGTGGATGTGAGTTTAGACTCTTTGGAACTGGAAGATATTTCAGACTCCTTGCCCCCGCATGGTGGTTTTGATGACACTTTTTTGGTGGAGCTCATGGAACTCCAAAAAGGTATAGGACATGTGGTAGAGGAGATTTTTTCTCAAGACAGAGAGGAGGCTCCCATAGAAAAGGAAATCCTAGGAGAGAAGGATACATCAAAGCAAGACACTCAAGAAGAAGTACAAATAGGGCCTAAATAGGAGAAGATACCAGTCTAGGAGATTGAAGACACACCAAGGCAACACATAGATGAGCAAATGATGGTCAAGGAACCCAGACCCACGAGATCAACCGTACCCTCAACCATCACGCTCCAAACATGTTTGGTTACTCCAAGTGATCAAGTGCCCTAGAGCACATTTGGTGAGGTAGTAATGGCATCCGCCTTGTTAAATTTTGGCCAGAGACCTCACCCACCTCTAGAGGATGTTTCGGTGGAGGAGAATGTTCTAAAAGATGAGGCTGATGAGGCCCAAAAGTAGCAGCAACAGATTGATTAAGAGGCCCTGGATAATGAAAATGTAGAATCAGCTGATGCCGGGAGGGATAAGGAGGTCCCTAAAAATATAGATGACATTGAGACCGAAGAAAAGGTTCTGGATAGTATGATAGAAGACACCAGTATGGAAGAAAATGTTGAAGGTTCCAGAGAACAGGAAAAAGAACGAGAACAAGAAAAGGAATCAGAACAAGAGAGAGAGAGAGAGAGAGAGAGAGAGAGAGAGAGAGCCCAAAGACAATATATATTCCAGGAATGTGCCACTAGATTTTGAAAGGAATCCCAATGAATAGGTCTTAATGATGAAGCCACCCCAGCCGCCCCAAAGGCTGGTCAAATCAAAGAAAAGAAAGACCCCGGCAGTGGCATTAAGCACTACACTCTCATTGGTCGAGATGATGGCCAGGAATGCAGAGGCTAAAAATCCCAATAAAGCATGGATTGTCCATACTCTCTAGACTACTCTGACAGGTAGCACAATTGCGACCATTGCAACACCCCCACAAGATGTAGAGGTAGTGGTCGTAAGGCCCGAGGATTAAAACATAACAAAAGTTGCATTGGGGAGGAGAGATAAATAGGGTGATTTGGATCTACTGAAAGAAGCCACCAAGCTAATAGAGGCTAGATACATCAAGCAAGGCCAGAAGATGAAGGAGGAAAGAGAAACAAATGTCAATATCCTCACGCTTCTGGCAGAAATTTTATAGCCTTTGTCTGAGGTCCACCCCGGAACCCCTTCCTCCAGATTGCCGTTTGCGCAGGGTGATGTGGATTCTCTTTGGATTATGAAGAAGAAAGCACAAGCTATAGACAGGTGGGACACTGAGAAAGTGACCGCTATGAGAAATTTTTCGGTGCTCTCCCTCCCAGACCTTTATCAAGTTGATTCTCTTCTTAGCCAGGGAAAGGGCTCCGCTCTCATATGGGAGCAAGATTTAGCGAAGTATGAAAAATGGAAGGCCGGGATAGAAGAAATCTACAACATAGGAGAAGAAGTCACCATAGAGGTGGGGATTTTGAGAGATGAATCATATGATTCCCTCCAGGCCCAGTACTTCAAACTTGTCCTCAGGAGTGAGGTATGAAAGGAACTGGTTAAGGCCTTAAAAGAGAAAGTGACAGTGGCCCAATACCCCTTGGGTTTATTTCAAGCATTTGTGGTTGGAGTATTGCAAGTTGATCCCTTCACCATTGGAATGTGTACCCCAGAGGACTATGTCCTTAGCAAGTTTGATGAGCATATGGAGTCCCTGTATCTGCCTGTGGAAGATTTTGACTAGGGATGGTTATCCAGATTGTCAAAGACAATGATCCGATCACATGATGCCATCAAGATGGTGGATGAATTCCAAAGTAGGGCCAAAGATGTTCAGGAAGAATTAGAGGTTTTCCATAGTCAGTGGGACAGCATCAGAGATGTAGATGAAGAAAGCATAGGACAAGTGCTAGAGGCTTGAGAAAAATCATGAGCAATAAATTTTTCTAGAGCACGGAGAATCTTGTTAGGAGATGTATTTTTGTATTCATTCATTCTTTCAAAATGTAAGTTCCCGTATCCCAGAATTTCGGATCCCATGTTTTTGTATTCTTCAAGTGACTCGTGTCCTAGCTCCCAAGGCTGACCAGTCACTTTCAAGGTAGTTAATAAAGATTTTCAGAAGGTAGGTAATCAAAACAAGGCACATCATTTCGACAAGAAAGTTCTGACAGATGGTCTTCCCAAGGCGTCATCTCAACATTACACTTGGCGCATAGGAGACAGTGAGCCACCCTCCCATTTATGAGGCATGTAGCCTCGATCCCCAGGGGATTGGATTTCTTCTTTCTCCCCCTGGCTCTCTCCTCAAGGTTGACTCTTCCACTCCTCCCTTCTTGTCTTATTTTTCTGACATGTCACACCTTTTTCGTCTCAAGGAATTTTGTAGCATGGTGCAAGTAGTACCGGCCACCATAAATAGTATTATATTGTAAAGTGTAAAATAAGTTTGGTTAAGTTTTAGGTCAAATGATGTGTATAAATAATAAGTCTAACCTCATTCCAACCGTCGCCGAAATTGATAATTTTGCAGTCCATAGCTAATAGCAATTTGGTTTTCTTAGTTCTTAGTTGTAGAGCTCAATTCTCCCTAGTTTCTAAGCTTTCAGTAGTTAAATGCTCCCTTAGAGCCACCATTGTAACATGCACTAGTGCTTGCTGGAAGATATGTTAATGAAGAAGGAAGAATTCTACCAATGAATTTATTGGCATTCTGATCTCTTGTTAACGGTATTTTATGCTTTGTGTTCTTTATGTCCTTTGCTCTAATGCTTCAAGTAGATTAATGACCTCCTTTTTCCTTTGCCACTGATCTAATATGAACTGATGGCTCTGTATTTCTTTAGTATTTAGTGTAGTGTGTTAGAGCATTGCCGATGTTTTGAATGTTTAGTATAACTATAGGCAGGTGAAATATTTCTAACTCTACAGTATCTTTTGAAGTTTATTTGTTAAGAAAATGCGTGCTTGCAAGAAACCCTACACACTTGAATCCCTAGGGAAGACAAGTTAAGATAACCAGCTATCCCCCTCAAACAAAACAATCATGTTTCCCAGCTGAGCCCCGAACTATCAAGACCTGACTCTCATGTGCTTGGAGGCCCGGGGAATCTCATTTCCCTGGACAACCTTTATAGGCAAAGTTGGTCGGTACCCCAATACTCTGTGACAACTTACCTCTGTTGGCGGACCCAATCACAAAGTTTTGTCAACAGGCCAGAATTCTAGGAGAGGAGTCTTTTGACTTTGTCTAGACCCAGCACTCCAGACTTGACCTCACATTGGGGGTAATCAAGCAACTGGTAGGGGCTATGCATGACAAAGTCTAGGAAGTTAAATATTCTTTCAATTTGTACAAATCATTCATCTAAAAGGTCTCCAGAGCTAATCCCTTCAACACTGAAACATGCTCTCCAGAGGAATAAAATTTTGATGAGCTAATGGAGTCTCAGTATGGATCCTTGGAGGGAATGGATGGAGTAAAAATGGCAAGGCTCACTCACATGGTGCTTCAAAGTCATGATGCATCCAAGATGGCCATAGATTTCAAGGAAAATGTTCTAGATTTGGACAAGCAATTGGAGGTGGCCAAATACCGATGGGTCGGCCTTAAGGACATAGACAAAGATGGGATCGCCCGGCTCCTGTAGACATTCAATGATACTAAAGAAAAATAAAGTCCTCTGAACTTCAGAGATGATCGTCAGGAGATGTAATTTTTGTATTCATTCATTCTTTGGGGCATGAGCTCTCGGATCCTAGAGTCCTAGATCCAATATTATTTTTGGAATTCTTTAAAGTGACCCATGTCCCAATTCCTAAGGCTGACTGGTCACTTTCAAGGCAGTCAGTAAAAGGTGTCAGAGAATAGGTAACCACAACAAGGCACGTTGGCTCGATAAGAGGCTTCTAAAAGATGGTCTTCCCAAGGTGCCACTTCAACATTACACCTAACACATTGAAGACAAAAAGCCGCTCTACCATTTATGAGGCATGTAGCCTTGATCCCCAGTGGATCAGATTTCTTCTTTTCTCTTCTCAGCTCCCTTCTCGAGGCTGATTCTTCCACTCCTCTCTTCTTGTCTTATTCTTCTAACAAGTCAGACCTTTTCCATCTCGAGGTCTTTTGTAGCGTGGTGCAGGTAGTACCGGCCACCGAAAATAGTATTATATTATAAGGTGTAAAATAAATTAGGTTAAGTTTTAGGTCAAATCTTGTGTATAAATAATAAGTCTGACCTCATTCCAATGGTCTGAGAAATTGATGATTTTGAAGTCCACAGCTAATAGCATTTCAATTTTATCAATTCTTAGTTGTAGAGTTCAAGGCTCTTTAGTTTTTAGAAGCTTTCATTATTCAAATTCTCCCCTAGAGCCACCATTGTAATACGCACCAATGCTTGCTAGAGATATGTTAATGAAGAAGGAAGAGTTCTATCAATGACGTTAGAATTCTGATCTCTAGGTTGACAATATTTTATGCTTTATGTTCTTATGTCCTTTGCCCTAATACTTCAAGTAGATTAATGACCTCCTTTTCCTTTGCTATTGATTAAATATGAGCTGAGGGTTCTGTATTTCTTCAGTATTTAGTGTAGTGTGTTAGAGCATTGTCGATGTTTTGAATGTTTAGTATAACTATAGGTAGATGAAATATTCCTAACTCTGCAATATCTTTTGAAGTTTATTTGGTAAAGTTAATGAATGCTTGCAGGAAACCCCACTCACTTAAATCCCCAGAGAAGACGAGCCAAGATAACCAGCTATCCCCCCAAACAAAATAGTCACATTTTCCAACTAAGCTCCTACACTGTTGAGACTTGACTCTCACATGCTTGAAGGCCTAGGGACTCACATTTCCCTAGAAAACCTTTACAGGCAAAATTGGCCGGTATCCCAGTACCCGGTGACAACTTACATCTATTGGTGGATCCGGTCACAAAGACCTATCAACACTTGTATTTTTGCTTCTGTCAAAGTTTATAATACTTTGGGAAAGGGGTAGGTGTATTAATGAGGGTTAAAATGGGGCCTGAACTAGATACGCCAGTTCCTGAATTGACATCTACATAGACGCCAATCCCTAAACCCGCAACTGCACAGATGACAGTTCTGAACTGGGGTCTACAAAGACGTCAGAACTTGACCCACGTCTTCGTAGATGGGGGTCTGTGAGCATGATGCTTAGAGATGTTGATTGAAGAACTGACGTCTCTGCCCAAATTGACATTTGCACCAAAAGGGAAGACGTCGAGGGAGGAGGGAAACAGAAGGATCAGTCAGAGGCTGGGAATGGGTCAGGAAGAGACTTAGGGGCATAATGCCCCATTTTGGGAGAGGTTAGGATAGAATTTAGAAGAAAATTGACATGAATGGGGTGGTGCTTTGGATTTTGCAGGTGTAGTTTCCACCACTGGGTTCGAGGGAGCACTGTACACCTACAATAGAGTTGTAGGACCAGCTAACAAAGGAAGACTAGGGTTTGATAACTGTAGTTGGGTTAGATTATGTGCCCTAATGGCCTTGGCTACAGCTGCATAATGGGATGATGACCGTGCTTGTCGAGAGATGGCACAATGATACAACAATGTTCCATCTGCCTACCAGAGAGACCATAATCACCTTAAAGGATGTGTGGAGGATCCTATAGATACTGATCCATGGACCGATTCCATAGTACAGACTGGAGGACAGTGAGTACTATATGCAACTAGCCTTCAGGAGGTCATTGAGGTAGATTCCCCGATATAGGACCTTGTCCAACCGGGCATGCCAGAATGTATACAAGGAAAATATCATCCTACAATCATCCGCTAAAACATAAAACTGTTAGAGGGTTAGCATCTGAAGATTCAAATGAGATAAAAGAAAGCATGAAAACACAAAATTATATTCATATCATTGGATAGAGCTAAAACAAGTGCACCCAAGAGGCTTGTTTGATTTTCTCTCTTATGGAGGTGTGAATGTGCTCTCTCAAACACAATATAAAGGACTTCCCCAAGTAGAATGCTTATAATTTCAAATGCAAAAAAGGATGGATGGAAGAAAGATTCAGGAACTAGTATGGAGCAACTAGTCTCAAACTTCTCCAAATGATTAAGCTACTATGGATTGAAATGCAAAGCAAGAATGGAAACTAAGATTGATTTTACCAAAATGATCCTAGCATGTAATATCTAAATGATTTAATCATGAAAGAAATGAAACTAGCAATGAAAATCCTAGCACAATTCTAGCATAATAACAATAACAAAGATGAGAGATGATCAAATGTGAGAGAGTAAGGCCTCTTTTATAGAATTGAAAATAAAATGGACAGTTGAGATTAAGAGGTGGAAGGGGGATGAGTGGCTAAGATTGAGGATTAGGTTGGAATAGTCAAAGGGGATTCTGCACATGATTATAGGTAAATTACCTTTTATTCAAGGTTTAGGGGATTATTAGCAAGAGGTGGGATTTGAAAAGGGGAAAGTGATTTAAATAAAGTGTTTTTATTTGAATCAAATTGAGAGGATTCTTGGTCTTATGGAGGAATTTTAATAAATATGAATTTATTAAAAAGGGGATTTTTGAGGGAAATGTATTTAAATAAAATACATTAGGATAATATTTATCAAATATGTAAATACCATAGATGAAACTATTTAATTAATTTAATTAAATAATTAAATGAATAAAAGGGAATTTAATGTTAATAATAATATTAGTATTTTTGGACGTCTACACATCTAAATTGATGAATTCAAGATTTTTTTATTCAAATTGAAAGAAAATGAGTTAAATTTGAACTTGGGGCTAGAATATGATATTGACAAAAAGAAATAAACTTAGTGTTGGAACTACAATAATATGATCAAGATAGTCATGCACTCAATGTGGCACAGGCAAGGGAAATAGTAAAAAGAAGTGGAATGCTTCCAATGCCTAGGTGGGATATGCAATCCTCTTTTGTCATTGATCAAATAAGGAGACAACCTGATCCAATCTTCAAATCTGAAGTTGAGGTTGGTGAGTCTATTAGAGAATGTGGTTTTGACCCAAAAAGTAAAACATTAGCTATCTGGTCACTTGCACCTCCTACATAGAAGCCCAGGGTTGTTGATATACAAGATAAAAGGTAGGGTGACAATCTTATTTAGAATATTTAGAATGCGAGTAATGTAGAAATTGTTGATCTTTTGAATCGTGTGTCATTTCTAAATCAAGTTAAAGCTAAAGATTTAGAAAGAAGAGCTACAAAGACATATAATAGTCTGATCAGAAAATCCAAAGAATATGAAGGGTAACTTATGTTAAATAATAATATTGAAGAGAGAAACATTGAGCTAACTGAAAGGTTAGGTAATGTGCCAGAGTTTTCTATTCATGTGATGGTGGATGTTTTAGTTCAAACCATTGGTGAGATTTCTCCATCTTTTTCTGATCTTGTTGTTTCTATTCTTGCTACAAGTAGTGAAAGGATAATTGAGAATCCTGATAGCATAAAGAAATTAGAGGAATAAAAGAATACTTTGGGATTCAAAGTATTACTAGAAATTTTACAACATACGATAGATATTTTAAAGAGCAAGTTGGATGTTGTTCATAACTCCCATATATCCTTGCAAGTTGCTAAAGGGAAGTGTGCAGAGGAAATAGCACTCCTATACCCTATTTTCACCTTATGGTCAGGTAGAAATTTGTCACTAGAGAAACTTGCTTCTATTTTGATTTATAGGCTTGACTTACCTAATAAGATTGAAAATACAAAAGATATGGTTGACCTAGTAAATGCATTGGTTGCATTTTTAAAAGGTAAAGATCAAATAATGAAGGGTAAGATACAGTTATTTGTCGATTCATACAATGCCTATATTCCTTGTATGCACCCTAAAATGGTCACCTAGACTATGGGCCCCCATTCTTCAATCTATCAATTTATCAAATTTCCTGAATCAATGCTTTGCAACATTTCAATTCAAATCAATTTCCTTGATTAAATCATAATTAATTCAATTATTTCAATATTTCCTAAGGTTTGATCATTTCATCAATTATCTTATTTAATTAAAAGAAAAAAATTCCTTTTTATTAAATAAAATAATCTTATTTAATATAATCCTTTTTTAATTAAATAATCTTATCTTATTTAATTAAAATCTCTCTTAATTAAATAATATTATCTTATTTAATTAATACATCCCTTTTAATTAAATAAAATAATCTTATTTAATTAAAAGAAAATCCCTCTTTTAATTAAATAAAATCCCCACTTAAATCCCTTTTTGTGATGAAAAAATTAAATAAATTAAATAAAAATAAATAAAGTTCCTTTTTCTACACATCTTCCTAAGTGGTGGGTTTTTTGCCTCTTAATCATAGCCTTTGATTTTGCCTTTTGAAGATATGAGCACATGGATCAACCAAGATTCAATCTCCACCATTGCTCATTTCTTTTTACCTCTTAATCTCTACCATCCATTGCTCTTTAAAAGGAAACCTCTCCTTCTCATTTGGATAATCAAGAGATACACTTTTATGCTATTGTTATGCTGGAGGTTTGGAGAGCGATTTTGGAGGAGAGTTTGATCATTTGAGCTTGAACCATGCAAATTCTTCTTCTTCTTGTCTTCTTCTCTCATGCATCCATGACAATCCATTTAGAGTAGATTCATGTTAATTTAGATGCATATTTCCTTTCAATAGATTAATCTTACATATTTCCTTTATAGATTAATTTACTTCCATGCATTGTTATCACATAGATTAGTTTACTTCCATGCATTGTTATCATATAGAATAGTTTTCATTTTCATTTGCAATGCATATTTGGTGATCATGGAGACTAGCATCCTTTCTCTTCCTCTTTGAATCTCTCATTTCATGGTGTACTTGCATGGGCATAACTAGGTCTAAACTTAGGACCTTCATCAAAAACCCTTGCATTCCATGAATAGGGAGCTATGAGTCACCATTCGAGACCTCATTCTTGAGCAATCTTGGATACAATGACTCATAGAAGTGTGTCACATTTTCAACACACATTTTTGGCACCCAACGTGGGGCAACCCACATTTACATGCCGATTTTGGTTATTTTTGGAGCTAACCCCCTTGTGCAGATTTGCTTGGAGATGAAAACCCTAAATTTTCAAAGATTTGATGATATCTCTCAAATGGCTTTAAGTTTTGATCCAAAAAAAAATTTGTACGTTTGTGACATATCAGAAAAGCTTCAGTAACAAATTCAAAATTTTCTGAGGTATTGTGAATTTTGTATAATTTTTTCTTTATTTTTCATAAAACATTAATTTTTGGCACAAATCAGCATATTATTCATAAATTTTTACATTTTTGGAAAGGTCTTTAAATTATACAGTGGGTCCATTCTTTGTGTTTTAAATTTGGATGCAATATCATAGCTCATTTGGTCGATTTATGAAAACTAGTCTATTTTGGAAAAATGACTCCCTAGGGCACAAATGAGAAGATCTTTTTAAAATTCTAACATTTTTGGAAAGCTCTCTATTTTTTAATAGTGGTCTTTTTTATGCATTTAGGGTTTGGAGTCTGAATTCATGTCATATAGGTCCAATCTTGTTGACTAGGTCAAAATATCAAAATTAAAAAAAAGTTCATTTAATGATTAGCTTGCACTTATTTTTCACATGGTTCAATGCATGATATGAGTTGTCATTTAGATTATTTTCTGGTTATTATTGCTCCTAACAATTTATTTTCAGATCTAACCCTAGGGTTTGCATAAGTTGATTATACATTGCATATCATGCTTGTTGTTTGTTGTTTGTTGTGTTTTTCTGATTTTTATTTCTAAAACAGCTTAACATGTGGTTTGCAGGACATTGAAAAGAAGACTCAAATAAAGACTACTAACAAATCATCTTGCAGGTTTCCTTGATCGATAGCATGCTAAACTTTGTACTTGCATTTTGTTTTATTTTATTACAATAGGAACCCACATGCAAGACTTCTAAAATGAACTTCTATTTTGATATTTTAGGAATGGCAATGATGTTAGGAAACTATGCTCTCATCATTTTGGGATGATCAAAAATCCAAAAGCATTGTTGTCATTCTCTTATGTGTTTGAAGTATCTTTTAGATTGTAACCCTAAGAATTATATGAACGTATCCTCTCCCCTTGCCTTTGTGGATCTTGGGTGCAAGAGAAACTCATATAATTCTTCTAGTGTGGCTACCTCCCAAGTGCTTTAATAGAGCTAGTGAGAGTGGATTGCCCAACCAGTAATAGGATAAAGCTAAGCTCTTCCAAATCGGTATATAAAAAATTCCATTGTGATTAGTCTCACAGTGGACATGTGTGAATTTGTTATGGCAACCAAAATCTCCTCTAGTACCCTAGTGGTGCGTTAAAGTCCCTAGATTGTTAATGTGAAAGCCTTGCTTTGAAAGGATTGGGAGAGCCCCCTTAATTGGGAAAATTACTTGATCACAACCACCTAAATGGATGCCTTGACTACAAACTTTGTTTTAGTAAACAAAAACTCTCTATCTACTAGCGTCGAAGGTCAGAGACCGACTAAGATGTCCCACATTTTCATGGCTGTTAGTAGAGACAATGGTCCTTGGGGAAGTGATTCCCTTGGGATTTGAAGCTTGGTGTGCCTGAGAAGTGAGTGCACTGTAAGGAGGAGCCCATGCCTCCAAGCTTCTAAGTTGTCCACTATGAGTAGACATGGCTGAACTTCGGTTCAAGTGGGAATTCAATAGATATTTCCCTAGCTTACCTAGGTTGTGGAGTGACTATTCTATTTACAACAAACAATCTTCTTGATTTCTTGCATGAGTGAAACATCAAAACATACACCAAACATCAAGACAACCATCAAAAAAATCAACGAATTTGCATCTTTAAGTGTCAAACTGTCAACTTGCCCAATTTTCTATCCTTTCATTTTTAGTCTTCCTTGGTTGATCCAGATCAGATTAGGTCACTTACCCCACTGTTAGAAGCTTGTTTACACTTTGGATTCTTGCATTTTGACCTCTTGAACTAGTAGTCTTTGATTTCACAAGTTACCTTGCTTGGCAGCAGTGAGCTAGAAACTATTCTTGTTGACAAGATAAACCTTTAGATTCTTTGATAGCACACTTAGAGACTTTTGGTAATCTCTTGTCCATTAACTTTCATACAAATTCAATTTCAATCAATATAACTTGGGTAAATCATCCTCCTGATCCATATGTGTTAGGGTATTCACCCATTCAGTGGGAACCTCTGTGGCAGTGTTGGTTTATACCCCTTGCAAAATTCTATCTTATCACCTCTCTTTTGGACAAGTGAATGCCTTTACTATCCTAGTTTGGTACCAACATTTCTTAGGGTCATCCTATCACCTAGTACATTTTATTTCATGCCAATTATAACAAGATATCAAGTAGATCAAGGAAAGTGACCTCAAGTAGTCTTTAAACAATTACTCTTAGTTCAAACTTGCCAAAAATGTAAGGGAAAAGAACCCATATTTGATCAATCACCTAGGAACAACTCAGAAGTTTGGTTTGATTCCAAGAGTCACCTTAGTGAGTTGGGTACACCCTTAGCATCTTCTCTCTTGGATATGGATATGAGTTACACAATGACTCGATGAGAAAGGGAAGACATGGATAAACGCCTTGATGACATATTTGCAAAACATAGGGATACCATTTCGTTTGACGATTCCTCTCATGACAGTCGACCAACTTCACCCCTTATCTCAAAAAGATATCTAGATGCACACCAAAGGGCTGAGAGAGGTAAGAGGAAAGCCTATCAAGATGAGCAATAAGAACATGAAAACCAAGATGAGGAACTTTATGACACTCGCATAAATGCAGCATACACTAATAATTTTTTTTGACATTCAAGACCAAGTTCACTGCTCAAAACAACTTCAAGATACATGAGTGAAAGACTCAAGAGAATTGAGCATGAAAAGAAAGCCTTCCTAGATGAACAAGCTGAAAAGGAAGAGAAATTTAGACTCCTAGAGTTGGAGAGATAAACCTTGTTGGAAATAGAAAATAAATCCCTTTAGGAGGAGCAAGATAGACTCTTGGCTCAGTGACTTAATGATCAATTTAATAACATGTGTGTTAGTGGTGGAAATAAATCTCCTCCATCCACTCCTCCTGAGACTCCACAAAGTGGAATACATTCAAGGATGCCCTCATGATCTCCTAGCCCTAGAGGAAGAAGGGCTTCAATACATGATCATTATAGGAGACAAACACCTCCTAGGAACTCAAAACAACCTTCACAACGTGCTCATGATGGTTCACAATATGGGGATAGTAGCTCAAGTTTTGACCTCACCTCCCAAGACTTCATGAAAATGCAACAAGAACCACTCTTCTAGCAGTATGTGGAGAAATATCTGGAGAAAAACAAAGACAAGTTCCTAGAGAGTTTAATAAGAAAGGGTGCTAGAGTCCCCTACAACTTTGATATGGACAAGAAGATTAAGAAGCAAGGTCCATCTCAAGAAGAGGAGATCAAACAACTTAAGATCATGATGGAAAAGATTTTATCACCCAATAATTCATTCTCACTTGACTCAATTTGTCCTAATCCTTTCAAAAAAAAATTTAACATGAAAGACTTCCCTAGAAAGGTTGAGATCCCTCAATATGACAAGTATGATGGGAATGGGGATCCACATGATCACGTGTGCCAATTTTATACCACAAGTTTTGAGTTCCAGCAAGATGACTCATACCTCATGAGATTGTTCCTAAGGAGTCTTAAGGGTCAAGTGATGGAATGGTTCACCAACATAAGTCCTCCCGCTAAGACTTTCAAAGAGTTTGTCCACAGATTTGTTCAACACTTTGCATACAACCTTTCAAGATCTATCACCATGTTGGACATATGCAACCTAAAGAGAAATCAAGGGGAATCCTTTTTCACTTTCTTGCAAAGATGGTGATGAGAATGCTCTTGCTACTCTAGAACCATTCCTGAAAATGAAAAGATTGACATCCTTGTTAGCAACTTGATTCCCAAAATGTGGTATGAAGTTAGGAAGATGATTTTTGATTCCTTTGACACCATGGTTGAAACTGCATGTAGGATTGAGGATGTTTTGAAAGAACAAGGAATTTTCACCGAACATGGAAACAAAAATAATAATGGTCAAAAAAAAAACTCTAACAAGGATAAACAAAAGAACTCACACTGGAATAGGAACAAACAAGCAGTCAATGATGGATTTGTGGACCCCTCTCAACCCAAAGATCAAACTGTGCTCCACTTGTCTAGTGTTTTTCAAGCCATGAAGCTCAATACATCTAATCAACAAGCCGAGATACCAAGATAGGCCTAAGAAAGAAAGATGCCAATTTTAAAAACTTGGTGACTCATATGAGGATGTCTTGAAAACAATCATTGCCAACAACCTTGCACATCCTCAAGATCCCGCGAAGCATTATATACCTGATGTTAAGCCACATTGGTGGGATGAGAAATCCTTTTGCAATTTTCACAATGGTATTGGACATGACATTGAAAACTGCTGGAAACTCAGGCATATTATTCAAGATCTCATTGAGAATGGAAAACTTAAGATAGATGGATTGAACACCAACGTCGATCATAAGGCATTCAAAGAACCATTTCCCAAGTATGAAAAGGGGGAAACCTCTAAAGCTAAGAATGGAAAAGCTGAGATCAATTACACTTACACAGATGCGGAGAATACTATCAACATGCTTGAATTTGTAGAAGAATATATCAATATGATGAGGGGTAAAGATCCCTATGGTTATGATCTAGACGTAGACTCTCCTCGTATCTTTGATGAAGAGCCCATTGTGGTGCTAAGGGGTCCTAACTCTAGAGCTTCCTCGCAAACCCTCAATGTTGTCACATGAATTCAAGGTCCCATTGTCATTAGAGGACCCAATTTGAGTCAATAAAGTAAACCTAAGCAAGTGGCATCCAAGAATGTCACCTCAAAACCAATAGTTAATCCTAAGTCAAGCTATAGTCTTTTTGATCAGTTGCAAAAAACCCTAACTCATATTTTGATCTTTGAGCTCTTAGAGTTGTCCCTGAGGCACAAGCAAGTCCTTGTGGATGCTTTGTGCATGGCAAATGTCCCCAATAACTTATATGTCAATCAATTTCAGAACATAGTTAATCACATTGCTATCCCTCATTACCTTACCTTTTCAGAGTATGATGATAAATCCTTGAGCCACCCACACAATCTTTCTCTTCATATTGAGGTCATGATCCACAGAACCCATGTTAGGCACATGTTGATAGATGGGGGTGTTGGGCTTAATGTTTTTTCCTTTGGTCTTTTGAAAGAGTTGGGTTATTCAAAAAAAGTCATAGATACCAAGAAAAGGATCACCATCAAAGCCTATGATGAGGTGGAAAGAAGTTCCAAGGGGTTGGCCATCCTTCCTGTTAGGATTGGCCCTGTTGATAAAGACATTTTAGTTCAAATAGTTGATGTTGGTCCCCTTGTGTATAATATCTTACTTGGTAGATCGTGGATTCATGTATACAAGCAGTGTCGAATACCTATCATTAGTGTGTTAAGTTCCCATACAATGGAATAGAGATTTGTATACCTGGGGATAATACTTTATCTGTTAATTCAATTTCAGTAGGAACTCATGTTCCCCTCAATAGATAAGCAGAAGACTTTGACGCAACCTTAGCTGAATGTAAAGAAAAGCTCAAGACAGTAGACCTTGGCATGGGGGTATATCAACTCAACTCCCTCACAATGTTACCAGTCTCACCTTGGTCTTATGGAAAACCTTCACAAGAAAAGAGACCCTCTTCTTCAGGTATGACTTCATTTGGCACATTTCTAATGTCCCTGGTGCCTATTCAATATGAGAAAGAGGAGACATTTGTTAGAGACTGGATCTATAGAGAAGAGACATATATGCACAATGAGAACTTCTCTTCCTCTCCTAATTCTTATGGACGAGGGTATACTTTTTTCATACATATGGGCTATCCTGGACATGGCCCTCTTAATCATAGATTGGATGCTAGAGCCGAACCTCTTGATCATGATCTTTTTGGACGCAATTCTAAGAAGCCAATTCGCCTAGGCTTTGCAAATCACAACAAGCACACTACTCCTATCCTTAATAAGTCAGATAGTGAAGATGAACCAAAATACATACCTAGTTTGACAAATCAGAAAGACATGTGTGAAGATAGGGTCCCTTCAACTAATCTCCTTTGGAGAGATTCAGATATTCTGGTAGCTCATGCATCGGTTGCAAATTTAGAACAAGAATCAGATGTAGAAGATCCTTTCAAAGAACATCAATGAAAGAATCTTTCTCATTTAATGGAAAGAGAAGGTGCTACTCTTGATGACACTAGACCTTCCACATCAAGATGTCCCAAACCTTTATGGTGTAAACATCCTAGTCGTAGTTCAGACACAAGTTCATATGCATATGAATGGGATTCCTTCTCAGAACCTTCCATAGTTGACATGGATTTTGATGTCATCCACACTTATAGTACTCAACCTGAGGTAGCTAATGAGTCACATGTAGGAATAGAGGATTTGAACCCACGTGTTTCCTTAGTGGACAATTCTTCACTTGTTAGGATGAATCCTAGTTTGGGTAGCTTAGAAGGATACTTGACGAACTCTGACTCTTCAATCAACAGCGATAATATCATTCACATTTATAACCTTGAACTAGTTGTTGACTTGCCTCTTGTTCATCTTGACCTCATTGATTGGTCCCAATGCTATCAAGAACCTAAGCTCTTAAAATTTCAAAATGATTATGAGATAGCATGTTACCTAAATGCCCTTAAACCCGTAGTCTCTTCCACCAGTGAACCAGTTACCAGCATGACAGAGCCAGACACCAAGTACCTTATTCACAAAATATAAAGAAGAGAAAATAAAAATAATAGGAGTTCTAATGGCAAAAACCACTGTGTGGTGGTGTCAGAACCAAAAAAAAAGTAAAAATAAATGATGTTTCCAAGGGTGAAAACCTCTCTGAGGCACCTAAAGATGAGTTACTTGATCGTATCCCTAGCTAATTTCAAGATAGATCTTCAGTTCTTATTGAACCAACACAAGTAGTCAATTTGGGTACAAATGAGGCTCTATAGATAGTACACTTGGCTGAGTCTTTGTCACCACAAGAAAAAGAAGCTTACACTAAGTTCTTACAGATAAAGAAGATCAACTTTGTTGCTGAATATGAAGCTTTAACAAATGGGCTTAAGATGTCCATAGAATGGAGAATCATAGATTTAGACATTTATACGGATTCGCTAATCAACCAAGTTAATGATGAATATTAAAAAAAAAAAAAGAAATTGGTACCTTACAATCAAATGGTTGATTCCTTCAAATGATACTTCACATTTGTCACATTTCAGCAAATCACTAGAGTAGAAAACAAAGAATCTGATGCTATGGCTACACTTGCTTCACTCCTTCAGTTAGAGAAACATGAATCCAAATTTTAATTCATGGCGGAAGAGCTACATCACCCTATCTATGAATCCAAAGAAATCCATGTCATTTGTACCCTTGTTGGTCATGAGTCATCCCGTTATGGTTTCATTTACTCATACCTTCATGATGACATTATACCTAAAACTTTTAACTGGTCTGAATGCAGAAACCTTACACGAAATGCCTCTTTCCATTCCCTTATCTCTGGTGATTTGTATAGGAGGGGTCTAGATGTCACACTTCTTAGATGCTTAGAAAATGAAGAATACGACCAAGCGTTAGTTGACATCCACGAGGGCATTTGTGGGGGACATTCCAATGGTCTTTCCATTGCCAAAAGGTTTCTTTGGGTAGGATACTATTGGCCTATAATGCAGATTGACGCAGTAGCTTTTGCAAAGTCATGTGAAAAGTGTCAAAAACATGATCACTTGATACATTCTCCAGGCAGGGATCTCATTCCTTCTATATCTCATTGGCCATTTCAGCGTTGGGCCTTTGATCAAGCGTTTAAGTGTCATTTTACCGTATGAGGATTTATCAAAAGTGCATGTCCAAAGCCTTCAACAAAAAGGTTCACCCTAGAGAATTCCATGTGGGAGATCTTGTCCTATGTGAAAATCCTAAGAATCAACAACATAGAGATCAAAAGGGCAAATTTGAACCTAATTGTGTTGGACCTTACATCATTAGAGCATATTTTGGGTCAGATGCTTATTTACTCTCTACAGTAGAGGGAGAGCAGCTCATTGATCCTATCAATGTCTTGCACCTGAAGAAGTTTTATCCATGATGCCCATTATGTCTGGGGGGAATCCTTTGTACATAATTATTGATCTTGAAAAAATCTAAAAAAATGATATATTGTCAAAAATTCTAAAAATTGGAAAATGTCCTAAAAACATGATCATCTTAGTGAAAACCTAGCAATAGGCACTTTGATGTATCTCCAAAAAAATTATATAGTCCAAAAATACTAAAAAAATTAAAAAAATTCAAAAGAAAATAGAAAAAGTGCGTTGGTGAAAACCTAGAAACAGGCACCTTGGTAGTAAAAAATTGTAATAAAATCCAAGTGGTTGAAACCTGGAAACGGGCACTACTTGAGGTCTTTTGCACCCCTATTTCTTAGTGTGCATCCTCGACACTTAGCCTTTCTCCATCATGCCTTGTCCTTGTTGCCTTGGTCTAGAATTGGTCTTTGTCTTTGTCTAGGGAGCATAACTGTGTTAGATTTGGTCTCTTGGATGCATTAGTCTTTAGGACATCTCACAAATGGTGTTTTTCAACACCACCCCAACTGTATTTTTCAATACAACCACTAACATTGAGTGTTTTTCAACACTTATCAGTTTGGTCTTACCTAGTTTTGTCATGTGATCGTACCTACTTGCAAGCATTCGATCCTTATCCTCGGAACTCAGTATCAGTTAACACACTTAAATTTTTAAACACAACGCTTAATTCTTGAGCTATGTCATGATCTTTTCTTTATGTGTTAACTGTTATTGATTTTTATTGAGTGTCCTTGTCTAATAAGTCTCTTTAGGATGGATAGATAGAGGACTCGGGGCATGGGGCATGTTTTTAATTGCTTTCTACTTGTGGGTGTGGTCTTGAAACTCTCGAGTGTCTCTTGGTGTTCCCTTGAAACACTTAGGAGATTTGAGGCTTCATCCCTGACTATTTTTGCACAACCGTTCTACTGGTCATCTTGGCATCTACACCTTGATGCGAGCATGGTTTTTCTACATTAAATTGGGTAAGCTAATAGCGAAGTCATCTTGACCTTTATGTCTTTGATTCTTATGTTAGAATCTTTCCACATTCCAATTTGATATCACATTCATATCTTCATAGTTGAGCTTGTGACTAGTGATGATTGTGTGATTTTCTGATGTCCATTAGTAATGCCCCAATGATGAAAATAAGTTCCTTAACATTATCTAATGAATGGTGAACACAAATTCCTATGTTACAGTTGTTCTTTTGCAAGTACACATTTGCATTTTCATGAATCATGCATTGTTAGACTTCATGTTAATTTGCATTTTTAGGCTGTATTATGAGTTTGATAGGGTTTCCTTCATCTTTCTTTTGGACTTTTAATCAATTGTGGTCATGTTTTGATCTTCTTCCTTCTCTTCTTTCGTGATCTCAATCAAAATTTTATATCTTAAATAGTTGATTGATTTTGGGGCATTCTCTTTCTTAAGGAAAATTCTCTTTCTTCTCTCCGTTTCTTTCCATCTCTTCCAAACTTCTATCTTCCATTCACTTTCCCCCTACTTTTTTTTTAATTCAACCTTGGGACATAATATTTCATGCTTGATGATCTACCTTGGTTATGTGATCCTTATATCTTTCATCTTACATCAAGAACCTTATCTTTAGGTTGATTTGATCAAATTTATCAATTTGTTGTTTCTCCTCTATCTCATTTTGATTTTGATCACCAGGGGACATTACCTATCAAACTTCAATCCTTGATTCAGCTTTATCAATCCTATCAATTGCTCTGCTTGGGGAAACCTTGCTTGAGATTCTTATCTTGGACATATCAATTACCTATTTATAGGGGTGTTGATCTTGTCTTTTTCAAACAACTTATCTTTGTCTTGATGTGTTCCCATCCGTCAATCACATGTCTGGGTTGTTTTGTGATCCCAAATCGATCTCACACTTCAAATGCATTATTTTAATACATGTGTTACCATAAAGATCACACATTAGTCAAAGAGGGGCAAATGTATGCACCCTAAAATGGTTGCCTAGACTATGGGCCCCCATTCTTCAATCTATCAATTTATCAAATTTCCTAAATCAATGCTTTGCAACATTTCAATTCAAATCAATTTCCTTGATTAAATTGTAATTAATTCAATTATTTCAATATTTCCTAAGGTTTGATCATTTCATCAATTATCTTATTTAATTAAAAGAAAACAATTCCTTTTTATTAAATAAAATAATCTTATTTAATTAAAATCCCTTTTTAATTAAATAATCTTATCTTATTTAATTAAAATATCTCTTAATTAAATTATATTATCTTATTTAATTAAGATATCCCTTTTAATTAAATAAAATAATCTTATTTAATTAAAAGAAAATCCCTCTTTTAATTAAATAAAATCCCCACTTAAATCCCTCTTTGTGATGAAAAAGGAAATAAAATAAATAAAGTTCCTTTTTCTACACATCTTCCTAAGTGGTGGGCTTTTTGCCTCTTAATCATAGCCTTTGATTTTGCCTTTTAAAAATATGAGCACATGGATCAACCAAGATTCAATCTCCACCATTGCTCATTTCTTTTAACTTCTTAATCTCTATCGTCCATTGCTCTTTAAAAGGAAACATCCCCTTCTCATTTGGATAATCAAGAGAAAGGGTGTGTGCACCAAGTTGTGGACCAAAAAAGTGGACACACCTTTAAAAAAATTTCAAATTTTCAATAACCCGATCGGGTTATTGAAATTTTGAAATCATTCTAGGCTTGGTAAACCAAGCCTGGAATATATTATAAAAATTTGTGTGTGCCTCAAAACCCAATCGGGTTATGAGGAATTTCTCATAACCTGATCGGGTTATGAGACTCATTGATTTTCTAATAACCCGGTCGAGTTATGAGATATTTCTCATAACCCGATCAGGTTATGAGAAACATAAAAAAAAAAAGAATAGCACACAGCTTAGG
>MU226898.1:4066-19854 GCA_018584345.1 Thuja plicata
TATTTCATCTTTCATAGCTAGTTTGCATGCTTATTTCACCATTTTAGCTCATTTTAATTCAAATCCTTCGTACCTAGGTTGTATTGGTCACTGTTTCATCAACATATTCTGAGGGCTGATATGTTGGTGGTCATACTCTTCCTAGGTTAGAAGGCAATAGATAGCTTTTAGAGGGTTTATTATGTTTTTCATGCTTTTACTAACCCCATGTTTCTAAAACAATGATCTATTGAAGTGTTTGTGTCCATCTAACAGGTACCCATTTACACACTCACAAGAATAAGGTAAAGATACAGGAATCTCTATTAGACATGATGAGTACACCCAAATTGACTCCAATAGAGACAGGGAATAATGTCCCTACAGAACTTTATGATTTCTTATCTAGTAAATGGTAAATTGCATTAATGACTAAAAGGAAAATAAGGGAAGCAACTTTGGCTAAAGTCATCCCAGACTTGACAAACAAACAGAAAGAAAAATTTGTTGAACAACATAAGCAAAATTTTGCACCTAAACATAGGGCTTATGCTATTTTGAAGAAATATATTGAAGGAGTAGTACAACAAAGTACTCGGGTTCAGAAAGAGATTTTGGGTTGTCGGTCCCAAAAGAGAAGAAAACAGATGAAGGAACCTCGGAGAAGACCACCACTGAACAAGCAAAAATAGGGTATGGACAATCAAAAGAAATAGGCAAAGAGATAAATGTAGACTCAATAATGGATAGTCCCATTGACACTACACTAGATGATAATAGCAATGTGGATGCTAAGGATCAGGATGAGCTGGCAGACACAATTATCAAATCACCTATCAAGGCTACTGAGGTTGATGAAGAGAAAAATGAAGAGAAAGGAGCTGAGAAAGAGAAGCCAGAAGATCAAGAGGTAAATACTAAAAATCCACCTATTTTAGAGGTTGCTCAGACATTGTTAGACAACGAAGACAAAATGGAAGTAACTGGAGACAAGCCTAAAGAACAAGAGGCTATACAAGTGCTGGTAAACCTACCACACTCTGCTTCATTTACCCCTAATGGACCCAAAATGGGGATTGTACCTGACCAATAGGAAATCTTGATTAAGGTGAAGTTAGCAACTGAATTTCTTACTGACAAAGGAAAGGATATCATTGAAACTGAGCCGAATGACAGCTCACCAGAGACCAAAAGGAGGAAACTAAATAAGAAGAAGTCACCAGGTCTAAATGTCATATTAGATGAAGTCATTGTGATTCCTAAATGGGATCCTAAGAGTTTTTCATACGAGCAGATTCAAACCCTTCAAGAACTTTTGAAGAGGAAGAAGAGACATGAAGAAATGAAGAGTGAACAAAAGAAAAAGCAAGTTCTACATGACATCAAAGATATTTTTGTAAAAGATTTTGATATGGATGATGTAAATGACCAGACACCTATACTAGAATAACTAGTCCACATTGTAGAAAAAGTGACTGATGATAACATTGAGGCAAATGACATACTATTGCAATGGTTTGAGAGAAAGTTTGAGAACAAAGTGCTGGAAAAGATATCTGATAAGATAGCTACACAATAGGTTGAACTTTCTTCTCTCATTGAAATTCTAGAAGATGTTGTAAACAATGTATTTTCTTTGTACAAAAGACTATGTGATGAATCATTCTTTACAAAAGAAAATTAGCAGTTAATTGAGAAATTGCACCTGGATATGAAGTCAACTGCAAGTTCACTGAGTATGGATGCTAGCTCTAGCTCCATTCATTTTAATAAATTAACTCATACACAGAGGAGGTTAGCCAAGCTTATGGCTAAAGATGGCCAAATCAAGGCCAAATTGATTATGATTCAGGCTAATTTGATACCTCATCTGGAGGTTATTCAGAAAGAACTTACAACTGCAAGAGAATTGGTAAAGAGAGACTCTCATCTCTCTACTACAGAAAGTTTGGTAAGTCTAGCAGATGAGCTAGAAATTAAGTTGGGAGTTATGAAGTTTGTTAAAGATAGTTGGGACACTTCATTTGCATTGATTCTACAACTCCGTAAATATTTTTTGGATAAGTACAACTTAACCCCTCCAGCTATCAATGACAAAAACAAGGGGGAATCAGGAAATGAAGGAACAAATGAGCTGAAGGTATAATATTTTTTTTGTGATGAAAGCATGTATGTTATGTAGATAATCTATTAAGTATGAAGTATAATCAACGGGGGAATATTGTATGTACTTAAGTAGTTTTGTGGATGTAAATGAAATGATAAGTGTTTTTGCCACTAAATATCAAAGGGGGAGATTGTTAATCTCTAAGTTTTTGTTGATCAGTTAGTATCCACACTTAGTCAATTATCCAGGCAATTTTGGTCGGCCACTGCGACCGAGCTAAACAGTATAGGCTGAGCTACCTGACAAGTCATTGTCGAGCAGAGCAGATCATAGATGCTGAGCTACCCGACAAGTCCATGCTGAGAAATAGGAGTTATTAGTGCCGAGCAAGACAGTTTTGATGTGAATGTTAGGAATGTCAGTTATTCCCAGGTCAACTATTTTGGGCCGACGTAGTTGAGCATTTAATATTTTCAACAAAATAAATATGCATTTAATTGTTTGATGCATTTAATTATTTGATCCTAATACGTGGCATGTAGCCAATCAATAAATTGGAATGCCTAGGAGGCATAAGTCTTTTATTTTCGATCATTGATCTAGATCTATTCACCAGATTCAAAGAGTATAATAGGATTGCTTCTTACCCTGATTTAGAGTGTGATTAAGAGCACAAAGAGAAGGTGCATACATACATGAGAGATGTGTGAAGGGTTGTTTTGACAAGAAGCATAGATCTAGCAAAGAGGAAGAGCAGTGAGCAGCAAAGTAAGACATATCAGATTATAAGATTAGAGAAGGCATTGTAAAGAGGAGATCCGTTATCAACATCAGAGTGCACATCAAAGGATCAGTATTTGAGACATTCTAACAAGTGTATCAGGTGAAATATCTTAACATAGTGGTTCTAGCAGACCTTTCTAAATCTCTAAGCAAAGTGCTTACTTTACTGTAAGTTGAAATCCTTTCACAAGGTCTATTGTAATAATCTGTAGCTCTTAATCAGACATACCTTTAACCAGGTAGATCACCAGAAGTGATCAAAATTTTGTAGCCCTAAAAGGCACACTTTATTGCTGCAGTAGTGAAGAATTTGTGGGTGTCATCCCCACCCCAGTTTTACCTATTTGGGTTTCTGGGTTACCAAATTCTATGTATTATGTTATCTATTTACTGTCATGTATACTACTAGATGTTAGATCAATTTCATATATGTATGTTTGTGAATCAGTTTGTTTTAAAGTGATTAAAGTTCAAGATTTGATTTAGCCCCCCCTCTCAGTATCTTGCTTTCCTATTATTTTATTTCCAACACCTCCATATTGTTGTGGGGTGGTTGATAAAAAGCCCATCCACCAACGATCCCAGAAGTTCTCTCGTATAGCATAATTCGTGCACCATTTGATTAAAATTTTTTGGCTTTTTTGGATCAAATTTTAGTCCAGTTTTGGGATTCAAAAATAGGTTAGCTTATTTTTTTCTTTTCTGATGTTAAGGGCCAACACTCCATCATAATCTAGTCCATCATCAAATTAGGCATGCATGGTCTCTCACCATTGAAGTGGAGCATTATGTTGCACGGTAAGAGACTCCATATTTTCAATTATGGAGTTCAATGCGGTCAAAATTAGGCGTAATGCAGGGATATTACCATACACATTTTGAATGCCCCTCGACTAATTCAAATTATCCCCTATGAGGTCCTCTAGAGGTTGAGGGTTCATAACTGGAGGGTTTTGAGGGGGTTGGTTTTCAAGATTAGTTTTTTGTGGGGGTGGCTTTTCAGCCTTAGGATTGTCATTTATGTGTGTCATGCCTGATTAAATTACAATTTCATATAATTAAAATAAGTTTCACAAAAAATAAACAATTTCAATTCAAAAACCCTACATTTAACCAAAAAACTAAAAAACTTACAAAAAAATATTTTAAAAATGACTTACCTCTTGATGAATCTGGGAAGAAAATCATTGTTGATAGATTAGATACACGATTAGTATCATGTACACTATGGCTCTGCTACTATTTTTGTGAAAACTGTGAATAAAAATGACAACCGATTTGACTTTTTTGGTAAAATATGGATAGGTATCCGATACCTAATATCTATCGGGTACCTGATAGGTATTATATATACCTAATGACTTTCATTGACATATATGATATATTCCAATGATTTTCATGACATATAATATTATAATATTATATTATATTATATTAAAGAGATGGTCAAGACAAGTTTGAGTGGGTTGAGGCATAGAAGGCCAAAATAAATCAAGCTCAATTGAGTCACAAGACACATAAGGTTGATAAAAACTAAGATTAAGAATTATTATTTCTCCATTATGAGGAAATTTAACACATATTTAAATAGGAGAAGCCATAACGTGCATGGAAGTAAGCCAAGGAAGACCAAGTTTGACTTGAAATTGGTCATAAGTTGGAAAGATAGTGAAGGTAACATCTAAAGTTTTACCACCAACTTCAACAGGGAATGAAATGGAACCATGGGAAGGATAAAGGAAACCATTGCAACTTTGAATCCTAACATTAGATTTATCATAAAAATATTTTTTCATTTTTTTACTAAAAATATGTACGTTCTTCAGTTATCACATTCACCATGCAAGTGGGATCAACAAGGGCACCACAGTTAGGAAGTCCATTAACCTTTGTGGAAATATAGAGAGGTCCATCAGGTGCTTTAATTATCTTAGTAGGGTCAAAGGTAATGCAAGGATAATATAAAGGTTTAGGCTTGACCTGCTCAACTCGGTTAATAACGTGATTGGTTTCAGTAACTTTGTCATCATAGTCAATGCATTGGGAAGAAGAAGGTTGATAAATAGTATTGGTTGAATGAGATGGAAAAGGATTGGTATAAATTTTCAAGTTTTGGTTGGGAGGTTCCATAGATTTCTTTTCTTGATCATTTTCACCATAAAAAATATAGCCTTAGAATCAATAAGATCTTGGATAACACTCTTCAAGCGAAAACACTTTTTAGTATCATGACCAGGATAACGATGGTATTGGAAAAAATCATTGCGATAAAAGTATTTTGATTGAGGTTTAGAGGTGTCAATTAGTTTGATAGGAGAAAGTTTTAACACATTAGCATTAATTAAATTTAACATCACATTATGAAAATATTTAGAAATCTTATTGTAATTACGAGTAGGTTTAAAAAATAGAAGACAAAGGAGCCACACCTTTGGATACTGCTGCCACTTAGTCATCAACAACGTTGGACTATTTGTTGATTTTGATGTAGTTTTTTGGTTTCTATTTTTTTAAAACAATTGGATCCGAGATCACTCTTATCAATAAGAACATGAGCTATTGGAGTGGTGCTCTCAAATTTCTTCACTTGTAGTTGATAATGATGAAGGATTGCACACAATTGTGAAAAAGAAGAGAATTCAAAAAGAATTATATTATCTCTAATGTTACTTTATAAATTAGGAATAAAAATATGTTGCACATCAATATCAGGCACATGATAAGAAATATGAGCATGCAAATGTTTAAATCTACCAATCAAATCACTAACTTTTTCTTTAACACCTTGTTTACAATGCATTAAATCCGTTAGATATATTTTAGGACCAATATTATTTTGAAATTGTTTAATGAAAGCATTTGATTTTTTTTTTTGGAAAGAAACATTTGAATAAGGAGGCAAGGAACAATACCATTGCAAGGATTTGTATTGAAATATTCTAGTAAACAACTTTTCCATAAACCTATCATCATGAGAAAAATCACTACACAAGAATTGGAAAGTTTTAACATGTGCGACGAGATCACCCTTACAGTTATAAGTATCAAGATGACGAATCTCCATATATTGCGGGATAAAAACATGGATAATATATAGAGACAAAGGACAAAAAATGTCACAAGTAGGAATGTTGAACTTGGATTGAGTCATGGAAGCATTTTTTGTTGCAAAGAAGACACAATTTGAGCCAAGCTATTAATGGTAGAATTGGCAAAGAGAATGGTAGGAGGAGAAACATGGGAAATGTTAGGATCATTATTGGAAATTGAAAGAATGATTGAATATGAAAAGGGAAGTAGGCATGGAAGAAGGAACTAAAATATATGGCACACTTGAAGGGATAGAAGGAAGAATAGGATTAGGAAGACTCACGTGTGTAGGATTGGAAGTTTGAATTGAAGTTGTTATGATTGGTGGAGAATAAGTGGACATACTAGGGATGAAAGTAGAGATAGGAAAATAGGTCTCAACACTTGTAGTAGGTGGAGTTTAGCCTAATTATTGAGCACAATCCCTAATGATTTTTATATTGGCAATTCTATGCAAGAGGTTAACACCATTCTCATCATTGTGAATAAGTTCCCTTAAGCTTTCTACAATGAAAAGAGCTTCAAGATTATTGTTTTCTTGACCTAGCCAATGTTCAAACTTCTCAAATGCATAGGAAAGTTTCTGGACTTGAGTAGGAGGAACCCTTAATGCTTCTTCTTCACCATGCCAATAATGAGAAGATTTATTCTCCATGATAGGATTGGGATCACTAAGATGCATGTTGGTCTAATAAAGATTCCTAGGAAAGAAGGAGGGTTCGAGATCAAAGGAAAGAAGGAGGGTTCGAGATTAAAGGAACCCACGAGTCTATGACTTATTATAACCAAAATACTATAGGTTGGACTCAAAGTGATGAAGCTCATGAAAAAAGGGAATGAAAGGAAAGAGAAATATAATGCAATTTGAAAGAAATATGCTCTCCAATTAAATTTAACTATCAAATTTAAGCATGTAACAATGATAAAATATAACTTTTGATTAACAAAATGCATACAAAGAAAGATATAATCTAACTATCATGCATATAAAAGAGATCTAACACCAAAATTAGAATGTAAATGAGCTAAGTTGGGTTCACAAAAATGTAACATAAGTGAACCTATAAGAACATAAAGGGAATATAACACCAAAATTAGAAAGGAAATATAACGAGTTGGGTTCACAAAAATGTAACATAAGAAATGGTGAACTAAGGCTAAGTATGTGGTATATTAGATGGCTCACTAAATCGAATGTGGATATGAGGGGGATATCCTATGTTACATTAGGAACAACTCCAAAGACTTTACCCTCAAACCCAAATAAGATTAGCAAAGACCAAAATGATTAAGGGACGCTAATGCTAGATCTAGATTTGAAGATGGAGTTTTGGGGATTGAATTCCTTTTATGTTAACATGTATATGATATGAAACATTATGAAAGATATGGATTCTATGATAAATGAAGTGGCAAATAACTAAATATGATATCAGATCTAATGTATAAAATGAAATGCAAGATGAAAATAAGAAGAATGTACTCACCTTGAAATCTAGGAGAGGAGGAACAAACTTAAGATCTTGAAATGACTGTTGCAGAATTGTTGGAATTAAAAATTGTTATGGATCTTAAATCCTAATGCCTGTAACTTCTGACTGTGAAATTGTTAGATCCTCAAGACAATATCAAATCAAGTCGACCTAGTCCTAGAATTTTGACCTTCTCCTAGAGGCACAAAAATTGGTGAAATTTGTAGCAGACCTATCATTAGTTATGTATCTTTGAAATTACAAATCTGATACTCCAAAATCTTGTTCCTGCACACAATATGAAGGGTAAATTGTTGTGGAAAGGGTATTTCCTTGGTCAAGTCCTTGCATAGGAGTTAACCTTGAAATGTAATAGAAAAGTAATGTAAACAAGATAAATGTCAGATTTACCTTGCATGAGAACCCCTCATGGATGGATGTAGAAATCTATCAAATCCACAAGGAAGCTTGCATATTTGGAATGTTTTTGTAGAATCAAGGATGCATTCACAAATACAATAGATCTACATGTTACAAGCTAGAGTTTTCGTTGCACCAAAAGATTGACCTGTCAATGACCGATACAACCACTAGACTTATAGAAGACATAAGAGGCTATTAAACCATGTCACAAATCCTGTGAGGGATGTTGACCCATTGCCAAAAACCCCCCTCCTAGTGTCACTTGCCATGGCTTGTGTGATTTGAACCTGTGACCAGGCTCTGATACTACTGGTTACAAGCTAGAGTTGTCATTGCACCAAAAGATTGACCTGTCAATGCCCGATACAACCACTAGACTTATAGAAGACATAGGAGGCTGTTAAACCATGTCACGAATCCCATGAGAGATGCTGGCCCACTTCCAACACTACACTTTCTAAATCCTAGATCTTCAAAGAGTGTATGCTAGAAATCTTGAGTGGAGGATAGGAATAGATCTTCTTGCTTGCTTAAGAATTCCCCTATTTGGCCACCATGGGAGAGAAATTTGCATCAATGAGAGAATATTTCCTTTTCTTGAATGGAAGAAGACTTGGAGACTTGAAGATCTTCAATGGGATTCTTTCCTTCAAATCATGAATTCAACACTTTAATTACACAACTTGAATGCTTGATTTCTCTTGATCAATTGGTTTATTGCACATAGATAGCTTACACAAAGATTGGATAATAATGGAATGTAGATGTAAAAATGGGAAGAGAAGATCCCCTTTTATACTCATTTTGAGATTTAAAAAAAATTAATGAAAACTCTACTATAACTCTCATGACTTGAGAAATCTTTGACCAAAATGATGTAATTAGAGTTTGCCAAGACCCCCCCTGATGATGTAGTTTAGAAACTTCTTTAGTATTCCCTCCTGTACCAAAAACCAAAATACTTAAAACAACAACTAAGATCATGGAAGATGAAAAATCATACCATTTCTTTCTTGAAGTTACTACCTCAATTTTTGAAAAGGAATGAGGTCAGGCTATTTCAATTAGCTTCAATCTTCTATGTATTCATATGGGCCCTCTAAATTTAAATATTGATTTACACAATTTTAAGGTCTGTGCTACCTTATTAATGAAGAGAAAAAATAGGGATATATGACAAAATTAAGTTAATAATGATAGAGTAATCTTTAGTTTGCTTATTAATTAAATCATGTTGATTTAATTAGTTAAGTTATTACTCTTTAGTGCGTAAGCTTTCTCTTAGGTGCATTATAATTAATATTTATATTAATTATTAATGCACAACCTAGCTTTTTCTTTACCTTAGGGTTTCGTTCACCTTTATAGGTTGAAATTTGTAATTCTTTTTCATTATCTTGGAATATAATTTTTCTCTCCATTCTTGAGTATTTCCAAGATCTATTTTTTTGTCTCTTCGACTTCTCTCTTGTAGCAAGTCATTTGCATACAGGTGTTCTCGGTGAACTGTAGATTTGTCTATCTCAAATCCTACATGGTATCAGAGCCACACTGGTACTACTTGGTCTAGTGTTTTTGAAGCTGATATTCAAGGGAAAAAACCATAACTTTTCTGGAGTTTTTTCTTCAATATAGAAGAGGCACTTTTTTCTGGAGCACTTTGAGTGAAAATGGATGCCACCATCACACTCAAAAGGCCTAGGAGATCAATTTTTCATATAAAGTTTGCCATATTTGGCCACAGTAGCCTCTAGGAATTTTTTTCTCTCACCTAGGATGTACGACACATTTTTTGAGCCAGAAAAATAAAAAACCCTTTTTTAGGGCTTTTCTACATGCAGGCTGGACACGCCGCCAGCGCGCTGCCTGACAGCCACCTCAACTGGCGCGCCACTAGCTGGCCACCCGACAGCCACCGCAAGCGCAGTACCACCCAACCACCACTACTGTGCCACCAGTAAGCCTCTGCCACTCCACCATCGCCTGGTCATGCCACCAGCCCACCACTCCGCTGTCCACGAGCCGCCACAAATGGTGATGTCAGTGTTCTGACTGCTAAAATCATTTTTCTAGCTGAATTTTTGAATTTTTTGACAGCTTTCATTTTTCCTGACAAGATGGCTAGGTGACATGCATACGGCTATCAAATTTTTTCATGGGGAGGTGCGATAGTCATTTGATCGTCAAATTTTTTCCTTGGACTGGTTTTTTCCAGAGAGCTCAATTTTAGAGGTGCTGTTGGTTTTTTGGCCGTAACTTTTGTATACGGTATCGTTATTCAGAAAATAAAATATCAACAGAAAGCTCTTTTTGAGCCAGAGACCATGATGCTGGTTTCACTTGCAAATTTGGGCATTTGAGTTCCTATTTTTAGTGTCAAAGTAGAGGCTTTTATTTCTCTCTTCACTACATCAGGTCACTAGGTTTTCTTTTAGTTTTTTGTGCACTATAAGTTATCTTTTGGTGTACGGGGGATAGTTTACTACATTGTGGGGGGGAGGGTGCATTTTTCTTTTTGAAAAATCCTTCAGAAAGACCCTTTTGCTTCTTTCTTCTTTCTCTCAATGTCAAACCCTTTAGTTGACCGACTGATGTCCCATAACTACCATACCTAGAAAGTTCATAGGACCAGATTGCTCATGTCACGGGGCTTATGGTCCTATCTAGATGAGAACCAACCTATAATGGTGAATGTACCTTAAGATTTCTTGAGATCCTTTTTAACCCTACTATGCAAGAAACTACATCTACAAATACAGTCCTTGATCCTCGTGCAAATATAAACAAATAACTATTTGCAAAAGTGTGGGAGGATAACCATTTTGGTTAAAAGACCAAGAGTTGGATTCAAAACATTAAGTATAAAGGAGCTCCTTTCAATGATAATATGTGTCAAGGATATCAAGATCTCCTTGTGGATAAAGATATCATAAGGTCTAAATTTGAACTCACCAAGCAAGAGGATGCCACACATGAGAAAACTATAAATCAGATAAGGAGATTGGAGACATAGCTCCTACAATTGTTGTAATTGAGAAGATACTCAAATATGTCAAAGACAACTAGTACATTGCTTGGATTGAGTACCTAAAATGGAAATATACCCTTTGGCACCATAATATAAAGAAACAAAATAAGCTATTAAAATATTCTAATAAAATAATTAAGACCCTTGTGAAATAATTTTATTATATAGGTTGTTAAATTCGGGAAAGAAGATAATACAAGCTATGTCACTGTGGATGAACTTAAGGTGGAGATTAAAAATGTTGTGGACATTAGTAGATCCTAGAACATTTGATGTGGGTTCCCATTATAAGCCATCATAGATATCTATTCCTTTTTGAAATGGTGTGCTAGCCACACCAAAATCTATTTTGCATATCTATCAATGCTAGCATAACACTATGAGGATTAAGGAAATTGAGCATAACTATCATGTGAGGGGAGGAAGTACCTATTAATCTCAAGGCTTTGAGATATTATAAGGAAAAGAAAACATAACAAAACCAACCTTATAATATAGAGGCTCCAACTTAGGAACATGATTCATCAGTCATGCCTTAGATTTATTATCTTTTACTCATCCAAATTGTTGATTATTTTAATGTTGTTTAAAATATTTTTTCTTTTGTAAAAACTTTAATTTTTTATTATATTTGGTTCTTGTAAAGAATTGGTTATAAATGGACAACTAGAAAGTATATTTTTAAAAATGTAGATAATGAGAGGGGAAGGGTCAACATTTTCAATCCCCCTTATGCTTTGACATATGAGTGAGTATCAATAAAAAATTGTGTGATCAATAGATTTTTGAATCAAATTTATAGGAAATCACTTGTCTTTATACATTCGAAAGTGATTATTGTTTTTTCTTGGGAGATACCATAATAGTGGGTTACACATTTTTTCCTAAACAGACATTGAAGTCTACATTTTGAAAATAACTTTCAGGTTCAGAAGCATATTGTTGTTAAACTGTTTGAAATCGGAAGATGAAGTAAAATAGAGTCTTTTAAGATTTTCTGTCTAGATTCTAAATATTTTTTTTCTTTTTTTTGAATTGATTTGAATGGTTTTGTTTTTCTCCCACGAAAATGGCTATGTTGCTGAAAACGTCATTTTCAAAAAGTTACATTGACTTCATAGAGCATAAATTTTTTTTTCTTCTAAAATTGATATCAATGCACTTCTTTCAAATTTGGTTTTGTAACATCCATACAGAGGGCATGCAATTGGTTTGACGACATTATCACGATCATTGCATATTTTATAAACGTTTGAAGTAGAGTAAACCATAATTTTGACATACCTTGACTGCATAGCTTATAAATTGTTGTGTATTTATCAAATTTCAAATATTGTTTTTGATAGAAAGTAGACTCAAAGCAGGAGGGCATTGTTATTTTTCAATTTTTTTTCTCTTTTCTACTATTTTTCATTGAACGTCAAACTTGGAGGTTTATATTGGATAAAAAACCTACATTTGATGCACATCAAAAAACATAGACCTAATTAATTAAAAAATTGTCAAATCTATATTAGGTAGAAAGCTCGTTCAGGGTACTTGTGTGATGCAATAAGACATCTCCCTATTCTTCCATTTGAGCCCTGCGCTTGAGCCCTAAAGCCATGAAAACTGCAGATTTCTGTTAGCCTCTGCAAATGGCCTCTAATCAGAGGGTTTCGATAGAAAGTAGTTTCGATCAAAACTAATTAGTTTCGATCGAAACTACTTTCTATCAAAAGTAAATGACTAGAATTTCCCCAAATCAAGGACTTTCGATAGAAATTACTTTCTATCGAAAGTCCTTACTTTGTATCGAAAGTACTTTCTCAATCCACCTGCTTTGCGAATTTCATGAGGAATTACTTCCTCCAAAAAAGTGTAACCCA
The DNA here is from genome assembly GCA_018584345.1 of Thuja plicata. Classification (NCBI taxonomy): domain Eukaryota; kingdom Viridiplantae; phylum Streptophyta; class Pinopsida; order Cupressales; family Cupressaceae; genus Thuja; species Thuja plicata. Next base: position 16,817 of record MU226898.1, read on the forward strand.
CTATTGTGGGTTCACCCTCTTAGAATCAATCTTTGAGTCTATGCAGTTACAAAGTTTCTCTTTGAAGTAATAACATTTTTGTGTTTCCTCTATATCTAGTTTAAAATTTGAATTGATTAAAATTACATCTTTCAACTTCAATAAGGAATCTTGGAGTTGATATTAATGTATTAATTGTCTATGTCGTTAATAATGAATTTGTAAGCTGTTTGAAGTTATCTTGTGAGTCATGTTTTCCTTTGAAGAATTCATTATTGCATTTGTTCCATGGTGATGGTCAACTGTTAGTTCCTTTTCTATTTTCTAGTTAAAAGAAACCCCTAGCAAGTAGATGATAGATTTTTCATAAAAAGAAGTAAATTTAATCAAATAAAAGGAGGTGTACCTTTACCCAAATTCAAAGTTTAAACTCATCAATATTTTTTTTTTCCAATTGTTGTTTAATATGTTGGCTTTGAATAAAGCACAAAGTAATTAATCTATAATGAAAGAAAAATCTATTAACCAACAAGGTGTTAATTTATTTGGAAGGCTTCAGTTGCAAGTGTTTTAGGCACTTGTAACTAGTCATCCATATACCGATAATACATAGGTTCCTTTAACTAAGAAGTGATATGACTCGATGAAATTTTTGTAGTACATGTATTTCAATATGTGAAAACTACAACGATACATTTTGTTGAGTTTGTATGAATATGTATGAGGGTGTCTGTAAATAATTAGAGTGAGTCAAACAAGACCAATGATGTGTAGGTTGAGTAATATCAATGATATATCAATAGCATTTTGATGAGATTGTATGAACATATTTGAAGATTTATATTATTTAAATTGTAAAAATTTTCTTATAGATTTCAAATATTGTAAAGCATAATATTTCTGATTTGCGTGAAATATAAATCATTCAAGTAGCTTGTCTTTGTAACATCCTTATGGTTGGTGCCTTAAGGATTCTAATTTGGTTCTTAGTTTAAGAAGTAGGTTATTCTCACAAGAAAGGATTTTTGTGATTCATTAAGGTTTGTGCCCTTATTGCTTTGGTTACATTTTCTTCATGAGCTTAGATTAGGACAATAGTCCTCGTAGCATTTTTCACTTTGGTTTTTCATGAACTTTGTCTTCTTTTATTGTTACTAGTTTATCAAATATACACTGATGAATTTGTATAGATAAGTATGAATAAAGATAACATAAATTGAATATATATAAATATCTTTAAATGAAGATGAATACAAATTGTCAATATATAAATATATCAATACATTCATTAAAATAAATATTCATATAGCTACATATAAATTTCACAATTGATATTTATGAATGTTTAATTTCTCTTATATAAGAATATGCTATAATCACTACCACAAATTCATCTTGAAATATGCAGACTAAAGAAAAGCATAGTTACAATTATGATTTAATCTCTTTTGATCTTGCTAGAAGGAAAAGGCCCTATGATCAAGGGTATAAGCTCAACATATTGCAATTTACATCAAACACACAAATTCTATCATCTTATATTATAGTAAAAATTAAGATATTAATATCTAGAATGTTGAGATTTCCATTTACTTGATTTATTTACTTTCTTTCTACATTTTACTTTAGCTTCAATTTTATGCTTGTCTTAAAGTTCAAGGTGCATACTTTATAATTCAAACAACTATGTTTTAATATTTCAAAAATATGTCTTCAAATAAAAGAAACAAGTTACTACTAGAGAAATATATGTAATAATACCTTTTAAAAATTATTTACATTTTTTTCCTACCAGTGCCCGCAGAGAATGGAGACTCTTGTAAAATTTGAAAATTCTACTATTAATAAAATCTACAGGCTTCGACCTTTTACCAATAAAAAAATAAAATTATTTACATTTTTTTTCATATTTAATATGTATTATTGATTAAATTAATAAAAAAATTTAAATAAAAAAGACCTTAATATATAATTGAAATAAGAATTATTTTTCATTTTTTTAATTAATTTGAACAATATGTATTTTTAACTTGTTAAAAATTTATAATTATATAAAAAAATATTTTCTTACAAATTTTTATTTTTGAACTTATCATTTTTGTTGCTGTGTTTTTTATTAAAATATATATGTATTTTTAACTTATATATTTTTAAATTAAAATATGTATTATTAACTTTAAAAAAAAAAGATTATAAAAAAAATATATTTTCTTACAAATTTTAATTTATTTATTTTTGATCATTCAAATTTTAATTTTTGAATTATTAACTTATTAAAAAAAAGATTATTAAAAATTAAAAAAAATAAAAAAATAAAAAATAATAATAAAATAATAATTTTCCCACAAAACCTAAACGACTTATACATTTTGTTGTATTTTCGATTCCATAATAGCTTATTTCAGAATCCATGAGTAACTTATTCTGGAATAAAAAATGAATTCTAGATTTTTTTTGAATTAATTAATGCAAGCATTGGCCCAAAAATAGGGATTAATTTCTAATTCAGAAATTCAAAAAATGGCCACAAACGACAAATTACTTAAACTTATGACTATACTAGAATAATCTCAAACCTAACTAAAACTGTAAGCGAAGTGAAAACCTATCACTATACTAGAATAGTCCCAAATCAACCTATCACTATACTAGAACTAGCTTATATATACCTATATATATATAATACGCCGAGAGTAATCCTTCTCGAGTGTGCCTATTTTTCGTGTGGATTAGAGAAAATTTAAAATAGGCGCCTCGAGAAGGATTACTCTCGGCGTATTATATATATATAGGTATATATAAGCTAGTGGCAGTCACGGCGCAACATGGAAGACATTTTCTATTAGGGTTAGGGTTAGGGTTAGAGTTAGGATTAGGGTTAGGGTTAGGGTGATTTTAATAGTTAGGGTTACGGTTAGAGTTAGGGTTAGGATTAGGGTTAGGGTTAGGGTCAGGGTGACTTTTACGGTTAGAGTTAGGGTTAGGGTTAGGGTTAGAGTTAGGGTTAAGGTTAGGGCTAGGATTAGGGTTAGAGTTAGGGTTAGGGTTAGGGTGATTTT
>MU226898.1:29423-53790 GCA_018584345.1 Thuja plicata
CTAGGAGGGCAATGGAGACAAGCTGCATTGGGTAGGTGAAGGTAACTTTATTGTTTTTCTTCATTTAAACTTGTAATCTTCATTGTGTTTGCATTTAGATTGATTTATTAATTAGATTAGTTAATATTTCATTTAGAGTAGTTAAACATCTATTTTGCATATAATAGGGTACCCTCTTGGGATGCCTTCAGGGTACATAAGATTTTTATTTAGTCTCTTAGGTGTTTTGGGTCCATTGGACCATTACATTGTAATAAAAGCCCCAATTGTGAGACTGGTTGACACAAGGTGTGTGTATAAACCTTGGGATAAAACCAAGTTAAAGGGGTCAAATAATGTGGATTTTGATGTTTTAGTGTGTCTTATATTTTTTTTGGTTGGTATGAACCTAATCAAAGTCTTAGGAAGTCGATTCAACAAGAAATGCAAAAATGTTGCCAAAGTTGCAAAAGTTTCTTGACAATGTTTGCAACTTTCCTTGAAAAGTTGTCAAAACCTTTGTGCAACTGTTTGGTTGTGTTGTCATTGGGAAGGTGTTGAATATTTTATGGTTGGATTTTAGATTAATTTGAGTTCCTAATGCAATTGGTTTGATCTAATTTGGTGTTGTTTTGAGGGAGTTACAATCTGTTTTGTCCATATTGGTCTAGAAACCCTCAATTAGGGTCTATCAAAGATGTGCCCCTAATTTTCAATTACACTGTAGGATCCTTATGGACCTTGGTGAAATGAAATCAGGGGTAGGGTAATTTTAGAATCCAGGAGGATAGGACAGGATGAATCAATTTACTATTTCTACCACCAAGACCTAGACCAAGCAAGCCCCATGTGCTTGGTCACAGTTTAATGCAAAGTAGTGCATATTATAGCCTAGGGAGTGGTTAGACTTAATTTGGTATTGGATTTATATTCCATGGGTTTAATAAGACCTATCCAAGGAATTTATTTGGTTATATGAATCCACTAGTGAACACTGTTGGAAAGATTGCTACAATGTAGACAATTGTTATTTTGTCATTGATGTCAAACCTTAACTGGTGAGACTACTGCTGTATGTTTGAGTACCATATCTATTGATTGATGAAGATTTGAAGAATAGGATAACAAGAAGACTAAGGAAATGGTTGAGTTATGAGTATACACTAGGGTACTTGATCATTTGGCACTTTGGCAAAATGATATGTTGTTTATCTTTCACTGACAATTCACTGGAAGGTTGATGCTGAGAAAAGTGAAAGATGATGCCGAGAAAAGCAAAGATGATGCTGAGCGCCAGTGAAATACCAAGGGAAACATAGAAATATGAGCAGAAATATTTTATTAATTGATGAGATTTGAGATCTTTGGCCAACACAGTTGATTTTATTGGGATATGTGTTGTTAATTAATATTGGTCCACACTCATTTAATGCATGAGAAACCGTTATTAGCGCATGTATTCAATGTTTAATTAATGACTGTATTGGAGAGGTAAATTAAATGTAATGATGGAAAGATCCATTGGATCTAACCTAACCTAAGATCTACAATCTTGATTAAGCGGCAAAAAGATCTATCTGACCTAGATGAAGAGGTATATTAGAACCTACAAAGGTTATTGTTATGTGTCTGAGTAAAAGGGTAGAAGTATGCAAGAGTATTGCATGGTTAATTGATTGATTGGAAAAACCAAGCAGAGAAGGCTAAGCAGAGAAGCAAAGATATTTCTTGATGAATTTCCAAGTAGATATGAAGTTTGAAATGAGAATGGAGGTCACTCAGTGAATTAGCATTAGAGCTAAAACTGGATCTGGATTTGCAAAGTAAGTTGTATGTATCAGATCACACTTGCTGATTACTTTCTAACCATTGTATTAGTTCAAATCCTTTAACCAGGTTGACCTAATAGTCATTGTATAAATCCTTTGTATAAGGTGATATTTAGATTGGAACTTTCTAAGTCCTCTAACAAGGCCACTCCTGACAGGGTGATTAAATCCTTTAACCAGGTCACATTTAACAGTGTGTTTTGTAACCTTTAACATGGTTGGCTCCTAACAGAGCTCACTTCAGAAGAGTGAAATTTTGGTAGCACGTTACTGGTGGTTTTTCCCATATTGGGTTTCCACATTAAATCATGGTGTCAAAATCTGTGAATGCTTATGTTATGTTTTACTGTTAAGTTTTTGCAAGCTTATTTCATTAGCACAGTAAACTGCACACTTTTGTTGTTAATTGTTGTCGAGCAGATCTGAGTTGTTAATTTGGTATAAATTTTTATATGGGCACATCTGGACCTGAGGATAACTAATTCACCCCCCTCTTAGTTATTATGAATTCATTCTAACAATTGGTATCAGATCTTTGTTCTCTTGAAATAGTTTGAAGGTACTTGGAGATAAAGATGAAGATGTATAAAAGGGATGGACCAAAGATTAACAAGGAAAACTTTCCTGCATGAAAAAGTTTGATGAGACTTCATTTGTCTGGTATTGGTGATTCTATTAAATGACATATTGACATAGAATATGTAGCCCCTACTGGAGTTCTGAATGCTGCACAATTAAGAGAAAAACATGAACATAATCAAGCAATGTTGGAACTTGCATCATCTCTGAACTATCATGAGTTTGAGGACATCAAGGACTATACTAGCACGAAGAAGATGTGGGATGCTCTTCAAACCATCTATGGAGGTGATATGAATGTAATAAGAGCCAAATCTAAAATCTTGAGAGGTAAGTTTGATGATTTAAAAATGCAAGAAGGAGAAAACATTGTGCAATATTATGATAGGATAAAGGAAGGTGTAAATTCTATTAGAGGAGCTAAGGAAACCATTGATGATGACACTATCATGAGAAAGGTACTGAGAACAATTCTTCCTATTTATGTTATTAGAGTATCTACAGTTCAAGAACTGAGATGTACTCCTAACAACAATTTGACTTTGGAAAGTTTGGTAGGCAGACTTACTACATTTGAGATGTCAAATTTTGATAACTATACTCCACAAGCTATTGAATCTGCATTCAAGTCATAGATGGTCATCAACGAATCAAGGAAAGGAAAAAAATGTGTGAGCAGTGACAATAACACTTCAGATAATGATCTAGAAGAGCTTGAGGCACTTATGGCAAGGAGACTTGCTAGAGGAAAATGAAAATTCAGAGGTAAACTTCCTATTATTTGTTTTTCTTGTAACAAAGTTGGTCATATTGCTGCTAGATGTCTTGACAAGAATGAGAAAGATGAAAGAAGAGACAAAAAGTAAAAATATAGAAAGGATGATCAAGACTACAAAAAGTACAGGGATTACAAGGATAATGGTAAGAAATCTTGCTATATAGCTGAAGAAGCTTCTGAAAATGAATTTGATAATTCTGATGAAAATGATATAGAAGTTGTGTATGTTGTAATTAAAGATGATTATGATGATGATGAGAAAACAAAACTAATTTCTTATATGAGTAAAGGTGATTTTTGGATTATTGACAGTGGTTGTTCACATCACATGACTGGTGATAAGGACAAATTTGAAACCTTAGATCAATGTAAAGGTGGATATGTTAAGTTTGGTAATGATACACCTTGTAGAGTCAAACGGAAATGATCAATTCAACTGAGTGACAAAATTAGATGTGATGATATGTATTGGGTTGATGATCTTAAGTATAACTTATTGACTGTTTCACAGCTGAACACTTCTGGTTACAAAGTTGAATTCCATCACAGGAAAGAAAAGATCTATGATGCCAATGGAGAACTAGTTGGAGGTGGTGAGAAGAAAAAAGGTAACTTATTTTATCTAGACTTAGCTAAAGAGACATGCTTGTTTGCACAATATAATGATGTTTGGTTATGGCATAAGAGGCTATGTCATGTTAACTTTGATAACTTGGTAAGCATAAGTAAATTGAAAAAGGTTAGAGGGCTGCCTAAGTTAAAGAAACCTGAGAATACAATGTGTAAGCAATGTCAATTGGGAAAAATGACTAAATATAGTTTTAAGAGAAAAACTCATACTTCTAAGAATATTCTAGATTTGGTTCATACTGACCTTTTTGGATGTATTGGTGAGAAAGTTACTCTGGAGACAAATATTTTATTCTATTTGTAGATGACTACTCTAGGATGATGACTGTTATGTTTCTCAAAAAAAAATCTGATGCATTTTAGTTATTTAAGTGGTACTTGGAAAAATTTAAAAAGGAAACAGGTAAGAGTCTAAAATTTTTGAGATCTGACAGAGGAGGTGAGTTCATTTCTAATGAGTTTAACAGGTTCTGCAATGACCAAGGGATAAAAAGATAGATGTCCGCACCCAAGACACCACCACAGATTGGTATAGCTAAAAGAAGAAATTGATCTATCATAGATTGTGCTAGAACATTAATGATGGAGAAAAATGTTGCACATAAATATTGGAGAGAAGCTGTAAGTACAGTAGTTTATACCTTGTATAGAGTACAAGTCAAGAAAGGTACAAATACTACACCTTATGAACTATGGTATGGATATGCACCTACTGTAAGTTATTTTAAATTCTTTGGGAGTAGATTTTTTATACTGAAGGATAACATAAATGGTAAACTTGATGCTAAAGGAGAAGAAGGCATATTTCTTGGATATTCTACTAAGAGTAAGGCATATTTCTTGGATATTCTACTAAGAGTAAGGCATACAAGTGCTTGAATTCTAACACTAACAAAATTGTGGAAAGTGAAAATGTTAGAATTGATGAATATGCAGAAAGAAATGAAGCTAGAAGCATGATTGAGCTTGAAAGTTACAGATCATTCACTTATCCTGAAGAGGAGGATTCTAACAAAATTGAGAATGAAGTTGCCGAGCAACAGTCTGCACCTGCCGAGACACAGAACCAAATTGCTGGGCAACAGGAGGTGACTGCCGAGCTATCTGATGGAGATGTCGAGTCATAGTTTCAACCTGAACTAAACACGAGTGATCAAACTAAAGTTGAGAAAGAGCCTACTTTGGAAAAATATGTAAGAAGGCACCATAAACCTGATCAAATCATAGGAGCAAAGGATTCTGTAGTTATGACAAGAAGCAAATTAAGAGAAGACACATGTTTGCTATGTGATTTTGAGCCTAAGACAGTAAAAGATGCTCTAGACAATGAATACTGGATTCAAGCCATGAATGAAGAGATAGACTAGATAGAAAAGAACAAGACATGGATACTTGTACCAAGGCATGACAACAAAAATATAATTGGTACTAAGTGGGTATTCAGAAACAAGCTGAATAAACATGGAGAGGTAACAAGGAATAAAGCAAGACTGGTATGCAAGGGTTATGCACAAGAGGAAGGAATTGACTATGGAGAGACATTCACCCCAGTTGCAAGATTGGAAGGTGTAAGAACTCTACTTGCATATGTAGCCTACAAAGGATTTAAAGTTTATCAAATGGATGTGAAGTCAGCATTTCTAAATGGGATATTAGAAGAGGAAGTATATATTGAACAAGTTGAAGGATTTTTTGATCCAAGCAAGAGGAACATGGTTTGCAGACTGTACAAGGCATTATATGGACTGAAACAAGCACCTAGAGCATGGTATGAAAGATTGCACAATTATCTGATAAAGATTGGATTTGCGAGAACAAATGACAACAACAATCTATATTTGAAGGTAGAGCAAGGTAAAGGAATTTTATTGGCTGAAATTTTTGTTGATGACATCATATTCAATGGACAAGATAGGATATGCAAAGCATTTTCAAAAGAGATGCAAACTGAATTTGAAATGTCTATGTTTGGTGAGATAAAATCCTTTGTTGGTTTACAAATACATCAAATGAAGAATGGTATCTATATTACTCAATCAAAATATATCAAGGAGATACTGAAATTTTTTGGTATTGAAGATTCTAAACTAGTGAATACACCCATGGCTACTGGATAGAAGTTGACAAAGAATGATGATACAAAAGAGGTAAATCAAACACTGTACAAATCAATGATTGCTAAGCTACAATATGTTGTACACAATAGATTTGATATTACATTAGCAGTTGGAATTGTTGCTAGATTGTCTGCTAATCCAAAAGAGACACATATTATGGCATTGAAAAGAATTCTGAGATATTTAAAAGGTACAAAAGATTATGGCCTATATTACAAAAAGAATGACAAGTTTGAACTCAGAGTCTATACTGATTCTGACTGGGCTGGTAATGTGGATGATAGAAAAAGCACCACAGGAGGAGAATTTCTTTTGGGGAAAAGATTAGTTTCCTGGACAAGCAAGAAACAAAATTGCACCTCACAATCTATAGCTTAAGCCGAGTATGTGGCAGCAACAGTTAATTGTTCAAACATTGTGTGGTTGAAGATACTACTAAAAGGTATGAAGGAGGAGATCACAAAAATAGTTATCATACATTGTGATAACATGAGTGCCATTAATATTTATAAAAATCATGTAATTCACTCTAAGACAAAACATATAGCTATCAAGTATCATTACTTGAGGGAGCTATTTCAGAAGAAGGAAGTGAGACTGGAATATGTGAACACTAAGGAACAGTTGGTAGACATATTTACAAAAGCATTACCCAAGGATGCTCATGAGTATCTAAGAGGTAAATTGGGGGTAATTCCCCTAGCAGAGGCTAATTAGTTCTAAATGGTATTGTTGCATCAAATGTTTTAATCAGTACACTTGACACATTGATGCACAATAAGTCACATTTTTAGGATGCTGCCTAAAAATTGTGAAGTGGAAGACAAGGACAGAAAAGGAGATTAGTCATAAACAAAGATGACAAGAACATCATGGTACAAAGATTAGAACAAGATGAATCTACATAATGAAGATGTCAAAAAATTTGGCATTGTTGTCAAAGAGGGAGATTATTGCTAAAACAACAGATATGAGGGAGATATTATTGAAAGAGGGAGATGACCAGTAACAAAAAATGTTTCAGTGTAATTATTGCTAAAACAACAGATATGAGGGAGATATTACTGAAAGAGGGAGCTGACCAATAACATAAAGTGTTTTAGTGTAATTAAAGACACAGAGGGAGGTAGAATGAAGCTAAAGACATTAATGAAAATTTGTTCATACAAGGAACACATGCACTTTTTGGATTGTATGGTAACTTTGGTTGGAAATTATTGTTTTACAGTTTAGTGTTGCCATCAATTCCAAAGAGGGAGATTGTTGGAAAGATTTCTATAATGTAGACAATTGTTATTTTGTCATTGATGTCAAACCTTAACTGGTGAGACTACTGTTGTATGTTTGAGTACCATATCTATTGATTGATGAAGATTTGAAGAATAGGATAACAAGAAGACCAAGGAAGTGGTTGAGTTATGAGTATACACCAGGGTACTTGATCATTTAGCACTTTGGAAAAATGATATGTTGTTTATCTTTCACTGACAGTTCACTAGAAGGTCGATGCCGAGAAAAGAAAAAGGTGATGCCGAGCAAAGCAAAGATGATGCCGAGTGCTAGTGAAATGTCGAGGGAAACAAAGAAAGCCGAGAAAAAGTATTTTATTAATTGATGAGATTTGAGATCTCTGGCCGACACAGTTGATTTTATTGGGATATGTGTTCTTAATTAAGACTGGTCCACACTCATTTAATGCATGGGAAACCGTTATTAGCGCATGGATTCAATGTTTAATTAATGACTGTATTGGAGAATTAAATTAAATGTAATGATGGAAAGATCCATTGGATCTGACCTAACCTAAGATCTATGATCTTGATTAAGCAAAAAAAAGATCTATTTGACCTAGATGAAGAGGTATATTAGAACCTACAAAGGTTATTGTTATGTGTCTCAGTAAAAGGATAGAAGTATGCAAGAGTATTGCATGATTAATTGACTAATTGGAAAAACCTAGCAAAGAAGGTTGAGCAGAGAAGCAGAGAGATTGCTTGATGGATTTCCAAGAAGATTTGAAGTTTGAAATGAGAATAGAGGCCACTCAGTGAATTAGCATTAGAGCTGAATCTGGATCTGGATTTGCAAAGTAAGTTGTTTGTATCAGATCACACCTGCTGATTACTTTCTAACCATTGTGTCAGTTCAAATCCTTTAACTAGGTTGACCTAATAGTCATTGTATATATCCTTTGTATAAGGTGACATTCAGATTGGAATTTTCTAAGTCCTCTAACAAGGCCACTCCTGACAGGGTGATTAAATCCTTTAACCAGGTCACATTTAACAGTGTGTTTTGTAACCTTTAATAGGGTTGGCTCCTAACAGAGCTCACTTCAGAAGAGTGAAATTTTGGTAGCATGTTACTGGTGGTTTTTCCCATATTGGGTTTCCATGTTAAATCATGGTGTCAAAATGTGTGAATGTTTATGTTATGTTTTACTGTTAAGTTTTTGCAAGCTTATTTCATTAACACAGTAAACTGCACACTTTTGTTGTTAATTGCTGCCGAGCAGATTTGAGTTCTTAATTTGGTATAAAGTTTTATATGGGAACATTTGGACCTGAGGATAACTGATTCACCCCCCCTCTTATTTATTCTAAATTCATTCTAACAATCACTTGTCTTTTAAATCAAACCTAAATATGCCTATTAGGTCTTTGATCACAATGTGTGTTTTTGGGTACAAGAGGAGATTTGGAATTTGAGTCCTTTGTGGTGGATGTAATTTAAAAAAGAGTATTTTAATTTTTAATTTTTTTGTTAGGTTTCTTGGGGTTTTGAAAATTTATCCTCAAAAAATTTTGTTCCTAGTACTACTAGGATGCCTGGTCAATTAGGCTTGAAAGAGCAGTTTTGTTTGTGGGATCAATTGGAATTTTTAGTAGCCTTGTAAGGACCCTACAATTTTTTTGTGACTATTAAAACACTAGGCTACTCCCTACATTGAAGGGTGAAGGAAATGTTCACAAGTCATGCTTGAAGGAAGATATCTTGAAGGGTCTTTAGACATATAGATGTGGACACACTGGCAAGTGTGATCAGTATGTTGATTCCTTTTTGAAAGGAGTTGAAGAAACTTAAAATAATAGAAATATCCTTGTGTGTTATTGAGGATACTCCTAAAGAATCTATGAAGGGGTAGTCCTAGTTGTGGAAACAAGACTAGTAGATTGAAGAACTTGTGGTTAAGCTAGTAAAGAACCATATTGCTGCCCACTCTACATCATAGTGGTATCAAAGTATTAGTGGTCATTGGGAAAAGTGTAGCAATATATGTCAGCAGAAGAAAGTGAAGGAACAACTAGGATAATGACTCCAAAGGGGATGAATGCTGAGATTGCTTGAAGACTCAAAGATATGGAGGAGAAGAATAGGGCCTTGGAAGAGAAGGTCAAGAAGTTGGAAGGAAAGGGTAAGAGAGATGAAGTATCCACTAAAGATGAAGAAGAGGAAGAGGAGGAGAACCCTGTGCAGGACAGAGAGGAGGTTCGTGTAGATTAGAGATATTTCATAGATGCCCTTAATAGATTTGGAAAGAAGGAAAATAAAGAAGATATCCATGCCTTCACAAGAAAGATGAACCCAAAGAAAGTGGTGGGTTGGTTGGAGGCCTTGGAAAAATGCTTTGAGTGTGAGGATATCCCTAAAAGTCAGAGGGTGAAGACTGCTAAGTCTAAGATGAAAGGATCTACCCATAGTTGGTGGAAATTTATACTGAATGAGAGTATTGATGGAGAAAAGAACCCCATATCCCCATGGAGAAGAATGGTATCTGAAGTCAAGAAGGAATTTGTTCTTGATGAATATAAGGTCCTAATGAATAGGAAGTTGTAGAACCCTAGACAAAAATAATTAGATGTAAGTCTGTACATGGAAGAGTTTCAAAAATTGACTCTTAGGGAAAGACAAGAATAAGGTGAGAAGAAAAAGCTAGCTAGGTATCTCAATGGCCTAAAATATAGCATACAAGATGAAATAAGTCTCTTTAGACTACATAAAATACATAAGTTCTTTCAAATGGAACTGAGGGTAGGAGAAAGAAAAAGAGGGAAAGGAGAGCAGCAAGGTAGAGGAAGAGGGGAAAGGAACTTTAGAGCCAAGAGTAACTTTGGAGGTAGAAGACCATCTCCTAGACAAAAAGGAGAAACAAGTCACCAAGAGCATCAAGGAGAGTCAAGTCAGAGTGGGTGCTTTAGAGGTAGAAGACCAAATGGTAGTGGGAGATTTGGTGGAAGAAGCTCAGGTATCTTCATAGGTAGGTGCTATAATTGTAATATGTTTGGCCATCCTACACATAGGTTCCCAGAGAAGCAAGGGTCAAGTAACCAAGGAGGGGATAGAAGGGTCCAATTGACTCAAGAAGAAGATAGCTGAAGTGTAGCATCACCCTCAAGACCTGTAGACCATAAACATGGATAATGCCTAATGCTAAGGAGAACACTTCTGAAGATACGTACCACCAAGGAACCAACCCAAAGGAGATCTATGTTTAGGACACCTGCAAGGTAAACTTGAAGGTATGTAAAGTAATAGTACATATGGCTCTTCTGATAATTTGACATAAAAAAAATAACAAATAAATTAAATTTGTAGAAAATACCACATCCTTACCCATACAAGGTTTCCTGGTTGAATAAAGGGCAACAAACTTTGATAAATGAACAAGTGTGGATAGAATTTCAAATAGGGGAGTATAGGGATAAAATGCTATGTGATATAGTTGAAATGGATGCTTTCCATATTCTATTAGGAATACCTTGGAAATATGATGTAGATGCCCAACATGATGGGAAAATAAATGTTTATTATATAACCAAGGATGATGTGAACTTTATAATGACCTCTTTGTTGGATTACTGAGAGGAGGGGTGAATCAGAAAACTATGATACTTTATACTTAAAAACTTAACTCTGATTCAACTCAGTAGGATAAACAACATCAACAATTGAATAACTAAATATCTTCAATAACTTAAGAAATAACTTGCATAAATAGTAAACAACATGCACATGAATCATTCAACACATTTGACATTGGATTTAATGAGGAAACCCAATTTGGGAAAACCTCTCTGGGAATTGTCACCCACAAATGAAAATACTCTTCTGAAGTATGTGTAGACACCCAAAAATGGATAGACTTGCGACATTACATTAAAAACACTAATTTTCATCTATTAATTAATCATCTATTTTCTTCTAAATTCATTCCCCAAATCATCTAATCAAAACCCCAAAATTAATTAAATAATTAATTATATTTAATTAATTAACCTCAATTGATTAATCTCCATTAATTAATTAATTAAATTCAATTTCCTAAAGTTTAAATTCAAATATTTAAACTTATTAATTAAATTCTTCTAATTAAATTAATTTCAATTAAATTAATTTAATTTCATTCAACAATGCAATTCTACACCAAAAAGAATTCAATTATCTCACATGTTGAAAACTTTAATTACAAAAATGAATTAAATATTCAATTATGTTCAAAGAGATAACTCTTAATCAAATCACATGGGTTACTCCACCCACCTCTTTAGTTCACATGGGTTATTCCACCCACCCCTTCAGTTCTAAAGGTAACTCAAAAGTAGCTCTTCAGTTAACCAAACTCTATCTCCTCTCTCCCAGTTGAAGAGGTGGAGTTTATTGATGGCTTCTCCAGTTCTCTTTGATCTTAACTGTTCATCCTCCTATCTCTGGGATTGATCTCAACCATTCATCTCATCCTTAATTCCTATATAACAAACCCTTCATAACCATTTGAAGGATCTTAGATTTCAATCTCACATGCGCCATTACTCTATTAGATTAGTTCAAGCATCAAGCCATCTTGTGATCACACACATTCAATATCATATTCTCGACGCTCCCATGTCATAGATGTTCCCCGCACCGATACTGAGCATCACACAAATAGCATTTCAGAAGGAGTAGAGAGAGACAATAGAAGCTTCGAGCATTGTTGGTTTGCATTCATTTTTGTATCTCCTTTATTGCTTGTTATTTTATTGATTCATAGTTTTTTTATTAGTAGTTATTCCATTATTTTCCCCCATTGCAAATCGGTTCTACTAACCCTCATAATTGAGAGTGTTACACATTTTGATCCATGGGTACATTTTGGTGAACCTAACATGAATCAGGGCGAGACTGACATTTACAGCTTAATCCCACATTATGGGCATAAAGAACTAGTGTGAGAACACCTACATGAGCCACCCCTTTCTCACTAGTATATGGATCAGAGGTGGTCTTACCCCTCGAAGTAGAAATCCCATCCCTGAGAATATCATTGAAGAAGCTCATTTCAGATGAAGACTACAAAGTAGCAAGGCTCAGTGAACTGGAACTATTATATGAAAGAAGAAAAAATGTATTCAACCACTTACAAGGGTATCAAAATCACCTTAGAAGGAAATATCACAAGAAAGTGAGGCCATGAACCTTTGAGGTAGGAGACCTCATCCTTATAGAGAATCAAAAGAACCAAGTAGAGAGATTGAAACCAGGAAAGTTTGAGCCTAACTGGCTAGGACCTTATGTCATTGTCACATCTAGCAATAGCGGGGCATATCAACTGGCAACACCAGAAGGAGATCAGCTCCCAGGACACATCAATAACATGCACCTCATGAGGTTCTATGCTTGAGGTCTCAATGGTTAAGGTACTCATCTACATATCTAAAAAATACCAAAAAAAAAATCAAAAAATACAAAAGGTTACCTTGGTGAAAACTTGGCAAACAGGCGCCTTGGCAACAACAAAAAAATAAAAAAAAAGAAAAAAGTAAAGAGAAACATAATTTTTATCTCAGTGAAAACCTATCAAATAGGCACTATTGAGTAGGTACCTTGGTGAAAATGTGACAAATAGGTGCCAAGTGTTCAATTCTAGCTTCACCATCAATGACAAAGATCAAAGCTTGAGAAAACTTCAAATGCAAGACTAGCTACCCAATCTATTTTCCAGAAGCACAATCCCCTCTGAGCACCAACACTTATCCATGGTTAGTACTGGTCCACTAGACTAGGAGGAAATTCTAAAAAGTCCTAAAAAAATCCCTAAAAATCTAAAAAAGATCATCAAAAATCCTAAAAAGATCAAAAGGGTCCTGACAAAAATTCAATCTTCATAAAAAAAATCAAAACATTACAAAATCTCAAAGAAATAAAACCAACTCAGTTATCAAAAAAACAAAGGGCGATCAAGCGAAGTCAATCAATTTCAAAACCATGAGCTTTATGAATTAGCACAGGGCCCATCTGACATAGCTTGATCAGCTATCCAAAATGATCAAATTCAATCAATTAATCAATCAAATCAACCATCTTATATAGTGATGGATACGCTCAAAACCAGACAAACTAGTCTTATATGAATCATCTCTTATTGAGACCAGACACAATCAAGACAATCAAGCCAATCAAGCCTATCAAGAGAAACACGCCAGTCAAGAGAATCAAGAGGAATCAAGGAACATCAAACTGTTGACTAGGTTAGCCACCAGTCAGATGTTAGTCTATATTTCCTGGTTATGTTTTTACACTACTCTAGGATCCACCACATGAGGAGAGTAGCTATGATGGATCATGATTTATTTTCTTTGATTTCTATTTGTGGAATGTTTCATTTCAATTCTAGGGCCATGATGATATAGGATAAATGCATTAGGTGCTGTCACTTATCTGGCAGCCACGCAGTTCCACGATCTGAGCTTAACCCTAGGAAAGAATTGGACATTCATTCTTTGTTATCTTCTTTTTTATTACCAATAGAATCATAGCGGTATCCAGATGGTCTGAGATCTGGGTGCATTGGATTTATATCTTGGTTTTTTTGTCTTTCTTTTTCAAAATCAAGAGATCATAGCGGTATCTAGATGGTTTGATATCTGGGTGCATTGGATTTCTATCTTGATTTTAATTCTTTTTTCAGATTGTTCAGAGAGAAAATAAGTATCCAAATGGTCAATATATGGGTTCTTTTGGCTCTCTTTCTTTTGAAAATAAGAGATCATAGTGGTATCTAGAAGGTCAATATCTAGGTGCATTTGGATCTCTTTCTTTTCATAACATGGAACATAGCTGTATCCAGATGGTCAATATCTAAGTGCACTAAGTTCTCTTTCTATTCAATCTCTCTACTCCTTCTGGTTATCAAGAGGTCATAGCGGTATCCAGATGAGCAATATCTGGGTGCATTAGATGCTCTTTAGAAATTCATAAAAATATGCAATGATGAGCAAAATTGGAAATGCAGCATGGACTTGGGTCACCCATCTGTTCTATCAATTCATATCTATTAATCATCAACCATCATTTCTATCAATTCATATCTATCAATCGATCCCAGAGAATAACGTCCCACTGAATTTCTTCAAACTAACACACACATTGTTGGAATTAATGGGAAGTAGTACTAAGAGGGGAGGGGTGAATCAGTACTTCTAAAACTTTTAACACCTTACACAATTCATCATTAGTAATCATTCAATTCTGATTTACCAACCATTACTATTTTTCTTTTTTATGTATCTATTGTTTGTTCACAATCTTTAATAGTTCAAAATCATTCATAGAAACATTCATGAAATTGACAAACACATAACACAACATATGGTATCGCAAAAAACTCCTGTTAGGAAGTAAAAACTGTGGTGGGGATGGCACCCACAAAAATTCACTATCTGTAGAATGGAAGGGAGCCAGTTAAGGCTTACAATTTGATGAGTTCTGATGATCTACCTTGTTAAGAGTATTAAGGTGGAGACTTGTTAAGATTTACTCTGTTAAGAGCTTTAGAAACACTAATTTAAGTGTGCACTCAGTTATGAGATTTACAATAGGATGGTTAAGCCCACCTTTCATGAAGGGATTTCATTAGTGTACTACACTTGTTAGAATGAGTAAAAATGTTGACCTGATTGTATGCAATCTAATATTGCTGATTTACAGACCCATTAAAGTTTTTACAATAATAATATCACCTTAAGTGATTGATGAATACCTTTTCTCTGCTTGTCAGTAGCCTCTGTTCTATTCTTGAAAACTGATATGAATCTGTTTGTGTCCTTCTGCATGAATTCTCTGTCTGGTCTTTAGTTTCTCTCCATGGCTACTATCTTCATTGATCAACTCCTATTCTCAATGGATTGAGCACCTATTTATACAAGTATTTGCCCTATCTTGGAATTCACGTATTACAATGTTAACTCTTAGATCCAAGGTTTACAACTTGACCTTGATATTTAGTTTGCATGTTTTAAAATAGTAAAACTAATTAAAACAATAACAATTACATTGCTTCCTCCACACATAATGGATTTAAAAGCAAATCAAGAAGTTATAAATACAACTTCAGTGATTTATCTGACGTGGAAAGTCAGATCCACTTTTTGCGGGATGTAACTGATTGTTAGTTCTTGTCATCGGTCTGAACTTGTAGTCTGTCGACATTCCTTAACTGAATTGTTCATCAGGTTCCTCTCTTTTCTGATCCGTCAGGTAGCACTGTTGTTACTTGTCAGGTATCTTCTACCTTTTTGTCATCGGATAACACTTACCAGTTTTTTTTTCAGGTAATCTTGTCATCAGATAGTGTTGTGCCCTGTTTATCGGTGTAGAGTAAAATGATGGTGCAGATCATGTTTTTCTCTAAGTATACTAATGGAAAAATATAATGCCTTCAATCTCCCCCTTTGACATTAGTATCAAAAACTGATATGTGCATAATACTAAACTATTTTGGTATGTATACACCATGTTTATATCCTTGTCATTATATGACTCCCCCTTACTGTGTGCATCGGTATAGTGTATGTTTATGTACATGTATACTATTTATTCTCTATGTGTACATTATTTCCCCTTTCTTCCACTATACATATGATTTTATCCTTTAACTGAGGTGATGTACATATCAAATTCCCCCCTTCTTTGATACTGATGACAAAAATGTACAACTTATAATATGCCAAAATTTTGACAAAAATGTGTAAATTACAATGTGTCAAATACGATAGAATGGGTAATTTTGATATCTTCCATTAGTTTCTCCCATTGTTCTTTCAACTATTCTAGTGCCATGTGTTGCAGCTCTAGTCTTGCGTGCATATCATAAATGTTGTCTAGGACAGACATTTTAGGGGTGGCAATTAGAGTTTTTTCCTGTGTCATATTTTGTTGCAGTAGTGTAAGTGTCAGTAAGAGCTTAACTTGGAGGTCATTGACCTCATCTTTGTATTTCATCTCTGCAAATTGAATGTCCTATCTCTGTTTCCTAGCCTGTATGATTTGTTGATTGTGCAATTTAAGTGCTTCTTCTGTGTTGGATAGATTCTATGCACTAGACTTAAGATCAACATCTATTTTTTCTATCTTGTCAGTATACTCTTGAGTGAGTAGATCTAAAGTGCACAATTTCTTGATTAAGGTAACAACTTATGATAAAATTGGGTCAATTGTACTTACCAATTCAGATAGCTTGACCTTTTTCAGTGCCACTTCCTGGCTTATTTTATTTGCGATCTTGAATTCATATTTTTGTTCAAGTCTCTCTTCCATAGCCTTCTCAACATTAGTATTCTGAGATGTTATTGCATTTGTGAGTATGACCAGTTGATAAATAATTGGAGCTTTTTGATCAATATCTATGTCTGGTACAATTTGTTGAAGTATATTTCTTGCTACTTCCAGTACCTTGACCTCTTTTGCCACTCTCTTCAGCTTGTCTTGAATGGATTTTCTCTCACAGAGCTTTGCATACTTTGTCAATGTTGTCATATCCAATGTTCTTGGATCATAGACTGGAATCTCAATAATTTCATCCAGAGTTACTAGATTCTTATTCTTTCCTTTCTTTTTCTTTGAGATTTGAGGGGATGCAGATGTATGAACTACCGTAGCTAGTTCATTTGTTTGTTCTGAATTTCTTGGTGAAGGTTTTGTTGATGATGCATCTTGTGCCTTCTACTCTGTGGGCACCTATCAGTTATGTGAAGATGTCTCTTCATTAACCTTGGGTGTTTCTGTAGAATGTGCTCCTGATTTCTTTTCAATCTCATCCTTCTTTCCTTCTTTACCTTTCTCTGAAGGCTTGTCCCCTATTTCCTTTTGAGTGTCTTCTTTATTCTGATCAGTAGATGTATTCTTCTAATCATTAGTTGTAGCTTGCTCTACAGTAGTATCTATTGTTCTTTTGGCTTCTTCATCACCCTTGTCTTTGGGTGTGCTGGTTTCCTTTTCATTTGATCCATTATTGCCCTCTAGTAAGTTTATTGCCTTTATTAGGACAGACATGTTACTTTGAGTTGTGGCTTGGGATTTTTCAATATTGGTGTCCTACTCGTCAGTTAGTGCCTTGTCAGCAGTGACATCCTCATATTTTTTTATATCTTGTGCAGGGTCTTGCACTTTTGAGTGCATGATTGATGTGTCCTGCATTTGTTCATCAACAATGTCAACTATCTTACCATTTGATGTCTTCAGTACTTGATGGCTTTGTTGATCCTTAAGTGTGATAAATATCACATCATCTTTCTTCTTTGGATCATTTTCAAAATCATAGTGAGTGATATCTTGGATATTATCATCCATGCCTGTATCTAAGTTAATAGGCTCATCATCACTTTCTTGATTGTCCAGAGCAATATGCTAAGGACTTTCACTTTCTATCTCCTCCTCTCTGTGAGGTGTGTTTGTGAGAAGTAATTGCTTCCCATCACTTGTTGACTCTGACGGTAGATCTAGGAGATGTCTCCATTTGGTTTCTATTATTGAATCCAGTTCTATGAACTTGTTCTCTAGTACTTTGTAAGCCCTTATTTTGGCTACAAATTTACTTGAGTGTTTCTTTAGTACTTCTTGTATCTCTTCAAATTTGGATTCAGGAGGCATCAGTCTTACAAGAAATCTTTCTCTTTCTTCTCTCTCTATTTTCAAGGCATATGACCACTGTTGGTATACCCTTTTACCTAGCTCTTTAGGTATTTTATTTACAATTTCAGTAGGGGAATACTTGTTCTTGATCATTGATTTTATGACTGCCTCTTGTATTTTATTCTGATCCTCTAGATTCAGTGTATCCCATTGTCTAATCCTTTTATTAGTCATTGTGCCATGAGTAGCAATTGATTTGGCAGCTTCATCTATCGTTTGGTTTCTAAATTTTTTCTTTACTACATCTAGTTCATCATCTTTGGTGTCGTCCAAGTCAGCCTTTTTCATAACAAACCTTTTTCTCTTCTTCAGTGGTGTGGTTTTGACAGGTTGTTGTCTTGTTCTTTTTGCTGGCTGCTTCCTCATATAGGTCCTTACCTGACCTTTCTTAAGTGGTGTGGTATCGGTGGCAGTAGTTTGACTTCTTGTCCTTTGCTTCTTTGTAGGAGGTGGAGATGGAGGTGTGTCAGATTCAATAGCCTCTGTATTTGATTTCCTTTCTTCTAGTTCTTCACCAATGGTGCCTTGTTCATCATTTTCCTTTCTTCTAGTTCTTCATCTTAGTAGTTCTCGATGTGGTTGCCATTGTTTTTCAAGAACTTAGGGTTTTCTCAAAATTTAGGGCTTTCTTGACAAAACAATGACATAGATCTTTTGGTTCCCTTGGTACTTACTTTGATTCACAATAGTGATGATGAATATGTTCTCTATGTGTTGAATCAATCTGTAGATGCTTCTTCTTTCTACTCTTTAATCTCTTTGATGTCACTCTGCTTTCTCTTCAAATCGCGGGTGAAAAATGAAGTTGTCCCGTCGACTATTTATAGACTTTTTGAACTAAGTCTTTGCAATAAATGCTCAACAACTCATCAGGATGTGAAGATGGGTTTCATCAGGAGGATGTTTCCAATCATCATCGGTGAAGATATGATTCTTAGGGTAGTTTTTAACCACTTTGATTTTACCAATGGATATCAGTATTCTGTTACGACCACTTGTGAACTTTTCTTTCTTACCGACGGTCGTCGGGTTACATTTGCAGTTTACCATATTTACTAGTGGACCGAAAATATCTGGTAAGCGTAAACAAATCATTATTGTGTTCACCGATGATTTTTGGTAAGTGTTTACCGATGGTGTTGCATTCTTAGATTAGTAACAAGTAAAGTAGTATGCATCTTTGATTCATGCAGATTTTGATTATCTATCAATTTATCTAATGGAACTGATGCAAAATATAACTTGGTATAGTGCAGTTTCATACTTACTTGTTTAGCTCAAGTTGAGTTGGTGGTGTCACCGAATCCATTGGATGGGGTGTCACCATTTGCATTGCTTGGCCCAACTTTGTCATTGCTTGAAGCTTTTATCCACATTTTGTCTTTGGCCCTCCAGATATCTTCAATGGTGTTACCAATGGGATATGTGCTTGTTTCTGTCAATCGGTCTTTGCAATATTTATTGAGATGTCCAACTTTATGATAGTGTAAGCATGCCATTCCAGGGTTTAACCAGCCTCTAGACCTTTTGGTCCATGCTCTCATGTAGTTTGCAGCAATGTGACCATATCTACCACATTCTTTATAGTTTGTCCAAGTGTTGTAATCCCATACATATTGATTACTGATTCTCTTTGGTTGATAAGGAACTTCTTTACCTTTTGGTTTCCATGCTTTCCTTTTCTTTTTTCAGCATTCTTCAGATGTGTGCCCATTCGTTTTGCATGTAGGATAGTATTTGTCCATGTAGGTTTCCTTCTTTGGCTTTTCTATCTTGCTCTTGCATTCATAAGCCTTATGTCCTTTCTTCTTACATTTATAACAAAATCCTATAAATGAAGGTGTAGGTGTAGATTTGGGAGTACCTTTTATTTTACCTCTGCACATATTTGATGTGTGCCCTTGCTTTCCACAATGCTTGCATGATAGCTTTCTTGGTCTTGGATTTTCATAGACAATTTTTGGATTTGATGATTCTCCATTTTTGGAAAAGCCTATACCACTGTTGTTGTTGACTCTTTGTTGTCCCTCAAGAAATTCATCCATTCTTTTATTACTTTCTTTAGCCTTTCTGATAATCTCATTGTGATGTTTCTGAATTCTAACCTCATGCTTTAGCTTTTCATTTTCTTCTCTTAGTTCACCGATAATCTATTTTCTTTCAATGAGTTCCACATTTATTCTATTTTCTTCTTGACTCATAAGGATAATTTGATTTGTGAGATCATGGTGATGCTCAACATGTCTTTGAATTTCAATTTCCTTTTCTTGTAGTATCTCTGAAATCTTCCTTCTATCATCAATAGCAAGTGTTCTTTCTGTTTCAGCTTGTCTGGCAGAACTCATCACATCAATCATTCTTACCATCTGGGTTTCTTGACCGATTTGCAACATATTTATTTGCTCTGTCAGATGTAGATTGATCTCCTTTAGATTTATGATGTTCTCTTCTGATGTATCTAATGTATTACTTGCATTTGATCTTGAAGATTTAAAGGAATCTAGAATCTCTTCTTCTTGATAGTCTATTCATTGTTCCGGGTAGCCATACCTTTTCTTTCATCTAGCAGCTCTCTCATCTTGATTCTTGCTTCTTTATACTATTCATAGAACATCTATATCTCAAGCTTTTTGTTCTCAATATTCTTATCAAGTTTGTACTTCTCCATTGTATGATCTTTTCTCTTAAGCCTTTAAGCTTTTCAAGAAGACACTCAGCTCTGATACCAATTGTTGGAATTAATGGGAAGTAGTACTGAGAGGAGAGGGGTGAATTAGTACCTCTAAAATTTTTAACACCTTACACATTTCATCATTAGTAATCATTCAATTCTGATTTACCAACCATTAATGTTGTTCTTTCTTATGTATCTATTGTTTGTTCACAATCTTTAATAGTTCACAATCATTCATAGAAACATTCATGAAATTGACAAACACATAACACAAGATATGGTATCGCAGAAAACTCCTGTTAGGAAGTAAAAACTATGGTGGGGATGGCACCCAAAAAACTTCACTATCTATAGAATAGAAGGGAGCTACAGAATGGAAGGGAGCCGGTTAAGGCTTACAATTTGATCACTTCTGATGATCTATCCTGTTAAGAGTATTAAGGTGGAGACCTATTAAGATCTACTCTGTTAAGAGCTTTAGCAACACTGATTTAAGTGTGCACTCAGTTATGAGATTTACAATAGGACGGTTAAGCCCACCTTTCATGAAAGGATTTCATTAGTGTACTACGCTTGTTAGAATGAGTACAAATGTCATCCTGATTGTATGCAATCTACTATTGCTGATTTACAGATCCATTAAAGCTTTTACAATAATAATATCACCTTAAGTGATTGATGAATACTTTTTCTATCCTTGTCGGTAGCCTCTGTTCTATTCTTGAAAACTGATATGAATCTGTTTGTGTTCTTCTGCATGAATTCTCTGTCTGGTCTTTAGTTTCTCTCCATGGCTACTATCTTCATTGATCAAATCTTATTCTCAATAGATTGAGCACCTATTTATACAAGTATTTGACCTATTTTGGAATTCACGTATTACAATGTTAACTCTCAGATCCAAGGTTTACAACTTGACCTTGATCTTTAGTTTGCATGTTTTAAAACAATAAAACTAATTAAAAAAATAACAATTACATTGCTTCCTCCGCACATAATGGATTTAAAAGCAAATCAAGAAGTTATAAATACAACTTCAGTGATTTATCTGATGTGGAAAGTCAGATCCACTTTTTGTGGGATGTAACTGACTGTTGGTTCTTGGTCGTCAGTTTGAACTTGCATTCTGTTAGCATTCCTTGATTGAACTATTCATTGGGTTCCCTGTATCTGTCAGGTTCCTCTTTTTTCTGATCCATCGGGTAGCACTGTTGTTACTCGTCAGGTATCTTTTACCCTTTTTTCATCGGATAACACTTAACAGTGTTTGTCGGGTAACCTTGTCATCAGATAGTGATGTGCCCTGTTTATCAGTGTAGATTAAATCGATGGTGTAGATCATGTTTTTCTCTAAGCATACTAATGGAAAAATATAATGACTTCAATGCATTACTCAGATATTTTGTGCATGGTAGATTACATTCATCCATTTATATGCATGAGAAAAAAAAGAAAATACAACATCTGCATACATAGTAATCATAATTAAAATGCATCCATAAACATCTCATATAAACATGCATATCATAAAGCACCATCCTGCATACGCATGTCAGTATCATAGGAAAGTAAATCATACATCTAAGAGTTTGCACATTATAGACTCACGTTGCATAAACATTTCACCATATAAGCATCATCATATAGAGCCATACATATAGAAAGTAAATCAATGCACATCATATAGGCTCAATAGCTGCATCTCATATAAATATCAAATATCTGAGTACAATGAATGGTCGCAAGTCAGAACAAAAGAGGGTGATTGATACAATGTCATAAATATCAGTATGTCAAGACACATGATCGATACAAAATAAGATATCAATGATACATCACTACAAAAATGGTACAACATGATACAAAATGAGAAAGATGAAGAGTCAACATGAACTACCACCACCCTCGCCGCTAGGTGCATGAGGGGGTGGAATACTAGATGCAGACCTCTATTGTGGACCAGGAGCTCCAATGCCACTACTCTGAGACCTCTGGGCCCTACTTGACCTCTAATATGCTGTGTAGCTAGGAACTTGTTGTGCTGTGGAAACATCCACATCATAGTGATGACGCCAGTACTCAATCTCTATCCCAGCCTCCCAACATGATCTCCATAGCCAATCATGGGCATCCCTCAAAGAAAGGTCCTGTACACTATCCAAGTAGGCTCTCACATCCACCCAAGCCTATCTCTCTCTATCTATCATTTACACTAGTAGCCCTAGCCTCCGCTACTATGACCCTACTCTCTGCTATAGTATTCCTAGCCTCAGCTGATGTCAACCTACTCTCCAATTCCGTAGCTCATGCATTAGAGGAAGCCAACCTCACCTGAAGATCAAAAATCTAATGTGTGAGTCTCTCCATATCCGATGGATCAATGTCCATCCCACCCATGGCTACATCCATACCCCCCTCCTCACCTATATCCCCCAAACCCTCATCTCCTCTACCCCAAACAATGCATGAGTCCTCACTACTCTCACTACTACTAGTATTGCTTCCAGTACTACTGCTCCTAGTATATGAGTTAGATCCCAATGCCTCAACATATATGTTAGCAATATCTACATCTACATCCTCTACCACTACTCTATCCTCTTCTCTCTCTGTCAGCACATCAGCAGTGCAACGATGCACTCTCCAGACCAACTGAGGTGCCTCCTCCTCTAAAGCTTCCTCCTTCTCAAGGGTGAAACCCAAACCAACCTTCCTGCCACTACTATGTCTACCCCTAATCCTCACCCTAAGACTAGAACTGCCACTCCCTAGATCATCTCCATCATCCCCATTCCTCCCCCATTCTCCATCTCGACCACCATCTCTGCCACACCCACCATCTTGGCCTCCATCTCTCCCCTGTCCTCTATCCCTCCCCCATCCTCCATCCTGACCACCATCACGACATCCACGCCACCTCTGATGCTGCCTCCTCATGATAGTGCCAACAATAGGGTGAGACACATCAGTCAATGGATCAGGACAACCCTGCTACCACCATGCATCATACTATGGAGTAGTGCTTGCAAGGAAAAAAAGTTCACACATTAGTACAAAATGGATGATAAGAAAAGAAATTATTCAAAAGATAGTGTATCATCTTAAAATGGAAGCACTTCCATTTTGATAGGCTTAGCACCCTCATTTAGTATGGTTGGCATATTAGATTTGCATCTGTGCTTGATTATACATGTAAAGATGAAGCTAGGGTTAGGATCTTGTGGATTCTCCTGGATTTCTCTCTCCATGGTTCTTTTCTCTAGGTAAGATCTATGTATTGGTCATCTTGGGACTCATCCTACTCTCTCTTTGGGCCTCTAGGCCTTCTTAAACACTCTAGCACATTCCCCTACCTTTCTAGGTCCCCGGCTGATCCGGAAACCTTTCTACAACTTCTTGGTGACCTACCTAAAATCTTAGGTCAGGGTCGAGGTCGACATAGACCTTTTCTAGGTGGTGGTCCCCGCTTTCAAATCTGGAAGTTATCAGGGCCCGAAACTTAAAATAGGTCCCTGGGTTCGGATGTAGAAGTGTTTTCTCTGATATTTGAATTAATATGTTCTCTCCTTAGTTGGAAAATATGATTGGACCATGATTCGAGGTGAAATTTGAATTTGGATCCCTTGCATTGCCCTAGGAGGCTTATGTTGAAATCTCTATATAAACACTCTCTTTTGCCTTCATTTGATCATGAGACAAAATCGAGAGATGACATGATGAAATGATGCAAACAAGCAAGAGGATGATATAGAAGGACAAGCTAGGTGGACATGTCATCATCTTCTATCAAGCATTTTGAAGGATAATCTATGGTGGATCTTCATTGAAGCAA
>MU226898.1:66059-88292 GCA_018584345.1 Thuja plicata
AATAGTTTAGTCATAAATTTGGTCACGAGATAAATGACCGGCAATAAACTACCAGTGGTCATGTGACCAAATTTGGTCATTTATCTACAATTTTTGGTAGTTTATTTGGTCATATATTATTGTTTTTATACTAGTGCATGATCTCAGGCATGTAGAAAATCCAATATAGTCTTATCTGTCTCAAAACATCCCTCTCAGCCTCAGATAACTAGAATCAGTATATTGACTGGGTGGGTCTCGACTCTTGACAATGCAAAATAGTCCCGATGAACATAAAAACAATAGAGAAGAAAATCATCAGTATCAAGTCAGAAGAAGGAATATCAGATAAGTGGGTATGTGCACCAAGTTGTGGACCAAAAAAGTGGACACATCTTTAAAAAAAATTCAAATTTCATATAACTCGATCGGGTTATTGAAAATTCAAAATTGTTCTCAGCTTGGTAACCAAGCGTAGAAAATATTATTAAAAAATACAATTTGTCTCAAAACCTGATCGGGTTTCTAAATTTCAAATAACCTAATCGGGTTTTGAATAAGTAAAACTTATGCATTGTATTCTCCATAACCCGATCGGGTTTTGAAGAAACTAAAATAGGCTTTTATCTAGAAGCCATAACTTCCACATACGGAGTCCGATTGACTCCATTCAAAAAGCATAGGAAAGATCTTGAAATGATCTAACACATTATTAACCTATGATCATCTTTAGGCATCAACATTTTTTCTACCATCAATTTGAATCAAGTAAGGTATAAAATAGGTACTCATTATTGTCCATACATGAAACATATAGGAAAATTAGTATGCTCTCTCTCTCTCTCTCTGATGACATGTAACTATTTGAATGTTTGATAATGTTAAGTTAAAGACAATGCAAGTCATTAAATTAGTTAATGGATTGTATTGTCATTGATGTCAACTTGATATCATCTGTACGATCATGTACATAATGCCAAAGACTTTAGAGAACCAAAGGAACCAAGGTTATGCTTTTAGAAATACATAAAAGTCATGTATTCAATAAGGGAAAAATAACACCAATGGAGTGCACATCGACAGACATAACAAAGATAAAGAGTCACAGTGATACCCGACGACCAGAAGAATAGTGTTTCCCAATGAAGAAAAACCACAGAGTTCCTGATGAGAAAAGTCAAAAGGTTGCCCGATGAGTAAATTTCCAATGATGCCTAATGAATAGAGATCATGAAGCTAACTAGATTCTCACCAACAGATCAGTCAGTTGTCACCAACGGCTAACTACAGTGGTGACTGTCAGAATAAAGAGTTCAGAAAATGACAAAATATCTAACTGACAGAGCTAAATATAGACTTAACTGGTTGTCTATTTTGTTTTATTCGACCAGAGATAAGTGATTGATTTAAAGATGATTTATATATTTTGTAAGAAGATATCTATGAGACAAATCAGGAGTTATACTTTAATTCTAATTGGCTGGATTATTTATCACACCAAGAATCAAGAATCAAGAATCAAGAAATAATGAATATTATGTCTATATAAGAGACAAGCTTAATTAATTTTCATAAGCGATTAAGGGGAGTGAATAGAAAGAGGATGCTGAAGAGAAACTAATTAAGAACAACTTCATGCAGTACTGATCAAACAAGCTGAAGAAGAGCTAAGGAATTCTACGGACACCGATGAACAATGGGCACAACATCACAGAGCAGAAAGTGTGGAGCACAAGGATTGAATTGATACACTAGTCAGAGAGGTAATGTACTTAAATAGATCTAAAAATCTACAATTCAAGTTGCAATATGAATATTTCATAGTGTTTCAATTTAACCATTGAAGCATCAAGTCTCTTAACCAAGCATGACTTAACAGTCTTCTATATATTGAGGTACATCTCAAAGAGTGCCAAAAAGGTTGATTCATGAAAGTAGCATTGGAATTTCTCGATACCTATTGACAGTCTAAGGAGGCTGATTCAAGGATGGTAGCAATAGATGCATGATACTAAGTGACAACCTCTATGTATAAAATCCTCTAACAAGGTCACACTTAACAGTGTGTTTGTAACCTTTAACAGGGTTGGCTCCTAATAGGGCTCACTTCAGAAGAGTGAAAATTTAGGGTAAAGATCCCAGTGGTTTTTTCCTTAACATGGTTTCCATGTTAAAATCCATGTGTTATGTGTTTATGGTTTATTAATTTACTATTTTATAGTTCACATATGTATTTCTGGATTTATCGGTATACTCTAATTATTTACTGAGTTTTGGTAAATAGTTATACTGCTTATCGGTAATCAAGGAGAATAAGGATTGACAAAGAAAATTGACAGATAGTTAATCATTCTTAGTATTTCATGGAATGCATATTGTAGGGAAAGAATAATCTGAGATTTACAAATTAGTGGTTAAAGTTTTAAGGATAAATTTTGAGGCCACTGATTCATCTCTCTCTCTCTCTGATGACATGCAACTGATTGAATGTTTGATAATGTTAATTTGAAGACAATGCAAGTCATTAAATCAG
The DNA here is from genome assembly GCA_018584345.1 of Thuja plicata. NCBI lineage: Eukaryota > Viridiplantae > Streptophyta > Pinopsida > Cupressales > Cupressaceae > Thuja > Thuja plicata. The sequence continues at coordinate 68,572 of MU226898.1, forward strand.
TTAATGGATTGCATTTTCATTGATGTCAACTTGATATCATCTGTACGATCATGTACATAATGCTAAAGACTTTAGAGAACCAAAGGAACCAAGGTTATGCTTTCAGAAATACATAAAATTCATGTATTCACTAAGTGAAAAACAACACCAATGGAGTGCACACCAATGGACATAACAAAGATAAAGAGTCACAGTGATACCCGACGACCAGAAGAACAGTGTTGCCCGATGAAGAAAAACCACAGAGTGCCTGATGAGCAAAGTCAGAAAGTTGCTTGACGAGTAAATTTCCAATGATGCCCAACGGATGGAGATCATGAAGCTAACTGGAGTCTCACTGACGGATCAATTAGTTGTCGCCGATGACTAACTACAGTGGTGACTGACAAAACAAAGAGTTTAAAAAATGACAAAATATCTAGCTGACAGAGCTAAAGATAGACTTAACTGGTTGTCTATTTTGTTTTATTCGACCAAAGATAAGTGATTGATTTAAAGATGTTTTGTATAGTTGGTAAGAAGATATCTACGAGATAAATCAAGAGTTATGCTTTAAATCTAATTGGGTGGATTGTTTATCACGCCAAGAATCAAGAATCAACAAACAATGAATATTATGTCTATTAAGAGACAAGCTTAATTCATTTTTGTAAGGCATTAAGGGGAGTGAATAGAAAGAGGAAGTTGAAGAGAAATTTATGAAGAAAAACTTCATGCAGTACTGATCAAACAAGCTGAAGGAGAGATAAGGAATTCTGTGGACACCGACAAACAATGGGCACAACATTACAAAGTAGAAAGTGTGGAGCATAAGGATTGAATTGATACATTTTTTAGAGAGGTAATGTACTTAAATAGATCTAAAAATCTACAATTCAAGTTGCAATATGAACAGGTCATAGTATTTTAGTTTAACCATTGAAGCATCAAGTCTCTTAACTGAGCAGGACTTAATTATCTTCTATATATTGAGGTACATCTCAAGGAGTGCCAAAAAGGTTGATTCATGAAAGTAGCATTGGACTTGCCCAATACCTATTGACAGTCTAAGAAGGAGGCTGATTCAAGGATGGTAGCAATAGATGCCCAATACTAAGTGACAACCTCTATGTATAAAATCCTCTAATAAGGTCGCACTTAACAGTGTGTTTGTAACCTTTAATAGGGTTGGCTCCTAACAGGGCTCACTTCAGAAGAGTGAAAATTTGGGGTACTGGTCCCAGTTTTTTTCCCCTTAACAGGGTTTCCATGTTAAAATCCATGTGTTATGTGTTTATGGTTTATTAATTTACTATTTTATAGTTCACATATGCATTTCTGAATTTATCGGTAGACTCTACTTATTTACTGAGTTTTGGTAAATAGTTATACTGCTTATCAATAATCAAGGAGAATAAGGATTGAAAAAGAAAACTGATAAACAGTTAATCATTATTAGTATTTCATGGCATGCATCTTGTAGGGAAAGAATAATATGAGATTTATTGATTAGTGGTTAAAGTTTTAAGGATAAATTTTGAGGCCATTGATTCACCCTCTCTCTCTCTCTCATATTGGGATTGGGAGATAATATGAGAGAGAGAGAGAGGTAAAACTTATGCATTTTATTCTCCATAACCTGATCGGGTTTTGAAGAAACTAAAATAGGCTTTGCTTTGGAAGCCATAAATTCCACATAGGGAGTTTGATTGACTCTGTTCAAAATGTGTAGGAAATATCTTGAGATGATCTAACACATTATTAATCTATGATCTTCTTTAGGCATCAACATTTTTTCTACCATCCATTTGAATCAAGTAAGTTATAAAATAGGTACTCATTATTGTCCATACATGCAACATATAGGAAAATCAATATACTCTCTCTCTCTCTCATATTTTGAGAGAGAGAGAGAGAGCATACTCATTTTCCTATATGTTGCATGTATGGGAAATAATGAGTGCCTATTCTATACCTTACTTGATTCAAATGGATGGAAGAGAAAATGTTGATACCTAAATATGATCATAGGTTAATAATGTGTTAGATTGTCTCAATATCTTTCTTATGCTTTTTGAATGGAGTCAATCAGACTCCGTATGTGTATGGCTTCCAGAGTAAAGCCTATTTTAGTTTCTTCAAAACCAGCTCGGGTTACAGAGAATAAAATGCATAAGTTTTACTTCTTAAAAACCCGATCGGGTTTTTAAGTACTTTTTGCTTTTCATAACCCAATCGGGTTATTTTAAATTTAGAAACTCGATCAGGTTATGGCTTGGGAAGAGCTTTGGAAAATGACCCAAAGGCTTGGAGGCTCATTTTCCCTCTAGTTTTGTTCTTTTAGACATTTTTCATCTTGTAAGATGAATTCTCGACTTTACCTTCATGAGGTTTGCAATTTGTCAACTGGGTATATTTATAAATTTCAACATAATGTCATACGTCTTCTTAACTTTCTAACCATATAAATTTTTCTATTTTTGGACAACATTAGCATAGTAAACTTTAATTTTCTTTACCAGTGTCTTGATTGTCCTCACAGACATATGTCTACCATTTTTTTAATAAATTTTGATATACTTAATTAAATTACAAATAAATTATATATTATTGTTCTAAACTTGATTATACACACTTTAAAAAAATATATTTCATTTTTTATTATTTTGATGCAAGTTATGCACAGCGCACGAATAGGTACCAAATTTTTACGATGCGATCACTTCAAAAAATCACAGAAAAAAAATACTCATCAAAAAATTACACAAAAATACACAAACTCTAGATATCACTCTTACCAATCATCCTACTAAAGGGATTTAAAAAATATTGAATATAACTATATCTTTTGTACCGCACACAGAAACAACTATGTTATGTTTTTCCAAAAAAATTAGGAACATGTTTTTGTGCGTGCAAGGTTTGACCCTCTTAATATTGTATGTTTTTAAAAATAATTAGTGTTTTAAAAACTAGATTCAGAGTACTACAATTTTTATTTTTTACATATCTTCTTATTTTGAGTGCGTGACTCTCAAATGCCTATTCCAAGATCAGGTTTACCCGATTTCAGAAAAAAATGTGTCCACTAATACCCCCCTTTTTGGTCTAAAACTTGGTGCACACACCCAAGTACAAATGCAAGAAAAAAAATACAAACAAAGTGATTGCGGTAACCCATAAACAAATACAACACTTTTACACCATTTGCGGAAATCAACAAGAAATTGTGACATTTTACTGGTAAATGCGATATTAAACTCAAAATTCATGGAACACTTATCGATTGCAGTACGCAATCAACAATTGCGACACCTAAACCGCAATTGCGGCATACTCACGGCCTATTGTGGCAACATATGCAAATTTTAAAAAAACTTACTTTTTCTAAAAGAAATAAATACATGCATTAATGACACAAAGGCTAGGCCACTCAATGGACGTCCTGCACTAGTTGGACGATGAAAAGTTTGGACCTGATCAGATACGTGCACGACACTAGGTAGACTCATCATAGCTCAATAAATAATAAAGAAAGTGACAAAAAATATGAGCAGACTGACCAGAACATCCAAAGCTCCACAGTGCAAAGTGACAAATGAATGACTCTCCAAGCTATTTAGAAGGGTTCCCAAAAACCCTAATTCCTCTAGGACCTCAAAATTATCATCCCGGACCCCGAAATCTTTAACAGTCAATATTAGGAGCATAATCAACAATTTTCAAGATCAGCCAGATACCTTGATTACCAATTTGTACTTTCAACAAATTAACACTCACATCGTAACTTTTTGCTCAAATTTATTGAGGGGGCATATATACACCTGCTATCGTCAGGGCAAATTGGGGCAGGGTCAAAACAAAGAATCTTTGACACATTGCAACAAGCCACAATGCATCAAAGAGGGGAAAATGTAGACACTAAAAAATGGACAAACTTGCAACTTTACATTAAAAACACTAATTTTCATCTATTAATTAATGATTTTTTAATCATTAATTAATCATCTATTTTCTTCTAAATTCATTTCCCAAATCATGTAATCAAATCCCCAAAATTAATTAAATAAATAATTTTATTTAATTAATTAACCTTAATTGATTAATCTCCATTAATTAATTAATTAAATTTAATTTCCTTTTTAAACTTATTAATTAAATTCTTCTAATTAAATTAATTTCAATTAAATTAATTTCAATTAAATTAATTTAATTTCATTTAACAATGCAGTTCTAAACCAAAAAAAATTCAATTATCTCACATGTTGAAAACTTTAATTACAAAAATGAATTAAATATTTAATTATGTTCAAAGAGATAACTCTTAATCAAATCACATGGGTTACTCCACCCACCTCTTTAGTTCAATTGGGTTACTCCACCCACCTCTTCAGTTCTAAAGGTAACTCAAAATTATCTCTTCAGTTAACCAAACACTATCTCCTCTCTCTCAGTTGAAGAGGTGGATTTTACTGATGGCTTCTCCAGTTCCCTTTGATCTCAACCATTCATCCTCCTATCTCTAGGATTGATCTCAACCATTCATCTCATCCTCAATTCCTATATAAAAAACCCTTTATAACAATTTGAAGGATCCAAGATTTCAAGCTCACATGCGCCATTACTCTATCAGATTGGTTCAAGCATCAAGTCATCTTGCAATCACACACATTTGATGTCATATTCTTGACACTCTCAAGTCATAGACACTGCCAACACCAATATTGAGCATCACACAACAACGGTTCAAAAAGAGTAGAGAGAGACAATAGAAGATTCGAGCATTGTTGGTTTGCATTTATTTGTGTACCTTCTTTATTGCTTGTTATTTTATTGATTCACAGTTTCGTTATTAGTAGTTATTCCATTGATTTCCCCCATTGCAAATCGGTGCTAATAACCCTCATAATTGAGAGTGTTATAGATTTTGATCCATGCATATAGTATGCTCGGTTAAAATCTTATCCTGTTAAAGATTACAATACACATTTGTTAAATGTGACCCGTTTAGGGGATTTACCTCAGACATGTTAGTATCTTCACCCTGTTAGGAGTGGCCTACTTAGAGGGCTTTGAACACTCTTTTAGAATGTCACCTTTCTTAATTATTTTACAAAAAGACTTTTAAGTCCACTCGATTAAGAGATTTTGTTGTTACAAATGCAAATAAGCAAAAATATGTAAATGATCTGTAAAACTGCAACTACCTTTGTCTTCATCAGATCTATTTATGCGCTCTTAGACTACTGGCATCAACACTTCATCAATCTCTTCACTTAGACTCAGATTTATCACTTATTTTCTCTTCATTGCATCACTCAGTAGCACTTCAATACTTCAACTTGCTAGCCATTTGTTCTTCAAAATCATCCTTTAAATAAACTATGTTTTTGCCTCTTAATATGCTTGATTAGGTTTTCCTTCAATCATACTCAACTGTTAGATTATCTTTTTGAACTAATTCGGTGAACTTGAAACTTGGTTAGCCACTTTGGCATCACCTCAGAACTTGCACTTTTCTTGGAAATAAAACCTTCACTTTTTCTTCTTAATCTATACCATAGATTTCTTCCTTGAATTTTCCCATGCATAGATCTTGTAACCTGTTAGAATGAATTTAGAATAACTAAGAGGGGGGTGAATCAATTATCCTAAAGTCTAGATGTACCAATTGAAACTTTATAGCACTTTAAACAACTCATATCTGCTTGGTAGCAACAACATAAGTCAACAACATAAATATGTAGTTTACTGTTCAAATGTAATCAGCTTGCAGAAACTTAACAATAAAACATAACATAAACATTCACACAAGTTGACACCAAGATTTAACATGGAAACCCAAATTGGGAAAAACCACCAGTAACATGCTACCAAGTTTTTACTCTTCTGAAGTGAGCTATGTTAGGAGCCATCCCTGTTAAATGTTACAAAACACATTGCTAAATGTGATTTGGTTAAAGGATTTAATCACCCTGTCAGAAGTGTCCTTGTTAGAGGTCTTAGAACATTCCACCTTAATGTCACCTTGCTCAAAAGATTTGTACAATGACTGTTAGGTCAACCTGGTTAAAGGATTTTGATTGGTACAATGGTTAGAAAGTAATCAGCAGGTGTAATCTGATACATACAACTTACTTTACAAATCCAGATCCAATTCAACTCTAATGCTAATTCACTAAGTAACCTCCACTCTTATTTCAATCTTTAGATCTGCTTGGAAATCCATCAAGCAATAACTTTCGCAACTCTCAGCTTCTCTACTTAGCCTTCTCTACTAGATCATGCCAATCAACCAATTAACCATGCAATCTTCTTGCATACACTTCTCACTAATTGAATAACCCCTCGAGGTTATCTTATACCTCTTCATCTAGGTAAAATAAATCTTTGCTGCTTAATCAAGATCGTAGTTCTTAGGTTAGGTTAGATCCAATGGATCTTTTCATCATTTACATTTAATTTACTTCTCCAAAGCAATCACAAATTAAATCTTGAATCCATGCATTAATTATGGTTACCCATGCATTAAATAATGTGCACCAATCGTGCTTATCCTTAATTAACTTTACATATCACAATAAATTCAATTATGTCAGCCAGAGGTCTCAAATCTCAATAATTACCAAAATACTAGTGCTCGACCAACACTGTGTTCTTCCACTCGGTCATCACTGGTTTCCTTGGTAATTTACTAGCGCTCAGTCGACACTTAGAAATTATGCTCGGCATACACTGGTGCTCAGTCGACACAAAATTTGCTCGGCATATACTGTTCCCAGTAAACTGACATCTTGACTTAATTTTATAGATAAACAACACATTACTTTGCCAATGTGCCAACTGATCAAGTACCCTTGTAGTTTCCTATAACTCAACCATTTCACTCGGTTTTATTTTTATCCTTTCCTTCAAATCTTCTTCAACAATCAATAGATATGGTACTCAAATATATAGCAATAGTGTCACCAGTTAAGGTTTGATATCAATGAAAAAACAACAATTGTTTACATCGTAGCTTTTCAATAGTAACCAACTTCCTTTTTCATTCTTGGAATCCTCTAGCTCACTGTAGCATTACATTAAATGCATTCTCATCCTTGTTTCTAACATCTATTATGTTTGATTAATAACTCTCGGTTCAGTGACTAACATGCACTACTTGGTGCTTCAATGTCTTGGTGTCCTAGAACCAACTTTTACAACCCTTTACTGACAGACTCTCTTTTCTTGGTAGCTTAACTCTTTAGTCTTACCAACTTTCTCAATCTTCTTTACCGACTTGACAAAGTAGAAACCAATTATCTCAAGATGATCTTATCATTGTTTGATCTTTATCTATTTCCAAATTAAATCAACTCTAAAAGATATGGAAATTTAGTATGAACCATAAATCAATTGCTTGACTTCAATAAAAAAATAATAACTGATCTAAGTTTTTCTACAATCATGTATACCCCTGATCTTAGTCTTCATCATCATCTCCATCTATTGAGTAACAATCTCCCTCTTTAGCATTAATGGAAACATTGTCAATTGATGATGACAACACTGTTAATCTTCCTTTTACATCTTTATTCTGTCTTTACTCCCTTTGAGCCATTTTCTCTTGTTCTCCCTCTATTTTCATTCTCGCTTTATATCTTTATGCACATTCTTCCTCTTTATGTTCTTGTAATCAATCATTCTCCCCGAATCTTTGTATTCATCAATTATTCATTCTCCCTCTTTGACAACAATGCCAAAGGTTCATACTCCTAAAAACTTGTTCATGCAGTGGATCATACCTTGCATGTACTGATAATTTTTTGCATACATAATTACTTTTACACAACTTCAGGAAACACCTAAAGTGTGAATACTAGAATCAACTCACAAAATAGATATTCTATTGAGTCCTAGAATTTATGCAACATGCATCTTTCTCTAATGAATGTTGGATAGGGGTAGGACCCCTAACTTACCTCGGAGATACTCAAAAGCATCCTTCGGTAGCGACTTAGTGAATATATATGCTAATTGCTCCTTTGAGCTCACATACTCCAACATCACCTTCTTGTCTTGAACTTTCTCTCTCAAGTAATGATACTTGATAGATATGTGCTTGGTCTTAGAATTCATTATTGGATTCTTTGTTATGTTCATAGCACATGTGCTATCACAAAAGATATTAACTAGATCGACAATCACCTCTTGCATAAATTCTAGTAGCTATTTGATCGATACAATATTTGCACAATTTATAGCTGCTGCAATATATTCAGCCTTGTAGTAGACTATGATATACAACTTTGCTTCTGACTCAGCCATGTAACTAGCCTTTCTCCTAAAAATAAATCTCCTCCACTTGTACTTTTTTTATCATCAATATTTCCATCCCAATCAACATCGGTGTACATTGTTAACTCAAAAGTTCCTCCTTTCTTGTATAGTAGACCAAAGTCCTCAGTTCATTTCAGATATCTAAATATCTTTTTCACTGCAAACATATGTGAATCCTTTGGATTGGCAGAAAATATAGCAACAATACCAAATGCATGAGCTATATTTGGTCTTCTATGAACAACATATTATAGCTTACCAATCATTGATCGATAGACTGTCTCATTTACTTCCTTTGACTCATCTTCCTTTGATAGCTTGCAACCAGTGATCATCAGTGTTCCACCTAGTCTTGAGTCTTCCATCAAAAAAGTCTTTAGGATCCCTTTGATGTACTTTGATTGTGTAATGTAGATCCCATCTTTTACTTTTTGAATCTGTAGTCCAACAAAGAATTTAATCTCTCCAATCATGGACACCTCAAATTCCTTTCTCATTTCTTCAGTAAAATAACTGTATAATGTGTTATTGCCTCCAAAAAAAATATCATCAACAAATATCTCAGCAATCAAAATCTTGTTAGTACTATCACATTTCAGATAAACATTACTATTATCACTAGTTCTTTGAAATCCAATCTTGATTAGATATGCATGTAATCTTTCATACCAAGCTCATGGTGCTTGTTTCAAACCTTATAGTGCCTTGTGTAGTTTTCATACTATGTCCTTGTTAGTATTCTCTGTGAATCCTTTAGGTTGTTCTATATAAAATTCTTCTTCAAGAATACCATTAAGAAATGAAAACTTGATATCCATTTGATAGATTTTAAATCCTTTGTAGGTTGCATATTTTACCAGAATTCTAAATCCTAATCTAGCAATAGGTGCAAAAGTTTCACCACAGTCAATTCCTTCTTGTTGTTCATATCCCATGCAAACTCATCTTTCTTTGTTTTTGACTACATCTCCATGTTCATTCAATTTATTTCTAAAAACCAATTTATTACCAATAACATTTTTATCTTTAGGTCTCGGTACTAAAGTCCATGCATTATTCTTTACAATTTGATCTAACTCTTCTTTCATTGCTTGAACCTAGTATTCATTTTCCAATGCATCTTTTACTCTTCTTGGTTCTAACTCAGAAATTAAGCATGTATTTTCTCTTACCTTTCTTCTTGTCATAACTCTAGCATCTTTGTCTCCAATTATCTTAATCGGTGAGTGGTGTCTCCTTACATACTTGGCTAGAACAAGCTTGGTAGTCAGTGGAACTTCATTTCCATCATTCAGTGGTAGTACTCTCTATTCAACTTCCTCCTCGGTTCGTGCATTCGATAAGGTATTAGGAACATCTGGTTGAAAATCTACACATCTTTGATAATCTTTAGGTTCCTTCTTTCCGTCCTCATCATTTCTCTCTACAAATTCATCAATTCTCACATTTTCTCTTTCCATAATGTTTTAAGTAGATTTGTTCAGACATTTGTAAGCTTTTCTCTTTATAGAATATCCTAAGAATATTATCTCATCTCCTTTAGAATCAAAATTACCATCTCTATCATCTTTAAGAATATAACATCTACTTCCAAATACTTTGAAATAACTCACATTAGGTTTGTGATCATACCGAATCTCATAAGGTGTCTTATGTGTACCTTTCTTCAATTGTACTCGGTTAAGTGTATAAGAAGTAGTGCTGATTGCTACTCTCCAATAAAATTGAGAAATTCCCTTCTCAATCATCAGTGTTATTCAACAATCCACAACAGATCTATTTCTTCTTTTAGCTATATCATTCTGTTGTGGTGTCCTTGGTGCAAATAATTATCTCTTTATTCCATGTTCATTGTAGAAGAGTGTAAACTCATCAAAAGTAAACTCTCCTCCTCTTTCAGATCTCAGACACTTCAGATTCTTCCAGTCTCCTTTTCATCTCTTTCCTTATACCACTTACATATTTGGAAAGATTCAGATGACTTATCTTTCAAAAACATGATAAACATCATTCTAGAATAATCATCAACAAACCGAATGAAATATCTATCAACAAGGTAGCTTTGTATTCTCATCGATCGACATAGGTTAGTATGCACTACGTCCAAAATTCCTTGTGTAACATAAGACTTACTTGTACAACTTGACATAGTCATTTTTCCAACTTGACATTCCTTGCACATGACATTCTCAGGTTTCTCTAATCTTGGTAGACCTCTTAATCTATTCTTTTTTCTCACTTTAATTAGATTGTCAAAATTTACATGACATAATCTCTTGTGCCATAACCATGCATCTTCAACTTTAGCATACAAAAAATTCTTAATAGATATGTCAAGGTAAAATAGGTTACCTTTAGATTTTTCTCCAGTGGTAATTAGACCTCCTTTCTGATCAAATACTTTTACCTTCCCATTTTGAAATTCTAGTCAGTGACCTGAATTGTTTAGGTGTGGCACACTCAACAAATTGTACTTTAATCCTTCAACCCAATATATATCATCACATATTGTCTTATTTAACTGAATTATTGAACCTCTACCTTTCACAGAATATGGAACATCATTACCAAATCTAACATATCCTCCATTATGTTCTTCCATAGTAATAAACTAAAGTGTATCACCAGTCATGTGGTGTGACACCCACTATCTATAATCCAGGTATCATTTTTTCTTACATGTGATATTAGGGCTTTTTCTTCTTTCTTTTCTTCATTAGAATTGTCCTTGATGACAACATATACAACTTATTCTTTGATATCATAATCTATGTCATCATCGGTTAGTCCTTCATTAGTAATATGACATGACTTTTTACCTTTATTTTTGTAATCTCAAAATCTTCAAAATCTTTTTTCTCTTTTGTTCTCATCTTAGTTGTCTTTCTTCTCATCACTATCATTATTAGGGAATATAGAAGCAATATGTCCAATATTGTTATATTTAAAAGATTTCAAGGAAATCTTACCTTGGCATTTGTCTTTACATCTTTGTAGTCTTCTAGCTAGTAGGGCTTCAAACTATCTTTCATTTGATTCATCTTCAGCATACAATTCTTCTAACTCACTCTTCTATCTATATAATCTTTCACTAGCACTACTTTCATAACCATCAATAGGTCTAGACTCCCTAGAACTTACAATATTTAAAGATGATTCAAATGTAGACTCAATCCTAGCAGTAGTAGGTAAACTATTATCAAAATCATTAAGCTCAAAAGAAATCAACTTACCAATAGTAGCACAAGTGAAACAATCATCTGAGGAATAGATCTTAGTTCTTGTATTGCAGAAACTCTGATGGCATACATAGGTAATAATGTTCTCAATAATTTTCTTGTCATATCTTCTTCAGTAATTTATCCACCAACACCTCTAATAGCATTCATAGTTTCCTTTAGTCTTGTGTTGTATAGTGTAACATCTTCACCTTCTTTCATTCTCATAGAATCAAAATTTCCTCTTAAGATTTCAACTTTTGCCTTCATAACATGTCGATCTCCACCATGTATCAATTCAATTCTATCCCACATCTTCGTTTTTATATCACATCCTATAATGTCATTGAACTATAGGTCGATAAGAGTAGATGATATCTCAATAATTAATTGTGCATGGTCTTTTTTTTCTCTTATCTGCTCAAATATCAAGGGACCAATTGCCAGTGGTGTATACTCATTGTCAACATGATATACTGCATAATCTCCAATGCCAGATAGGTGCAAACCCATTTGGTTTTTCCATGTAGAGAAGTTATCCTTATTCAACTTAGGTGCCTCTCTCTTATAAATCTTCATATCTTTAACTCAAGTCCTTTAAAATTATCTCTTGGAGTAGTTATCACTAATACCAATTGTGGATTACTGAGAGGGGAGGGGAGGGTGGGGGGTGAATCAGAAACTATGATACTTTATACTTAAAAACTTAACTCTGATTCAACTTGGTAGGATAAACAACAACAACCAAATCACCAAATATCTTAAATAAATTAAGTATTAACTTGAATAAATAGTAAAAAACATGTACATGAATCATTCAAAACTTTTGACATCAGACTTAATGAGGAAACCTAATTTGGGAAAAACCTACGTGGGAATTGTCACCCAAAAATGAAAATACTCTTTTGAAGTATGATCGGTTAAAATATTATCATGTTAAAGATGACAATACACATTTGTTAAATGTGACTATGTTAGGGGATTTACCTCAGACCCATTAAGATCTTCACCCTTTTAGGAGTGGCCAGGTTAGAGGGCTTTGAACACTCTTTTAGAATGTCACATTTCTCAAGGATTTTACAATAAAACTGTTAAGTCCACTCGGTTAAGAGATTTTGCTGTTACAAATACAAATAAGAAACAATATGTAAATGATCTATAAAACTGCAACTACCTCTTGCTTTATTAGATCCCTTTATGCATTCTCAGACTACTGGCATCAACACTTCATCAATCTCTTCATTGGACTCAGATTTATCACTTCTTTGCTCTTCATTGCATCACTTGGTAGAACTTCAATACTTCAACCAGCTATTTGTTCTTCAAATTCATCCTTTAAATAGAATTTTCTTTTACCTCTTAATCTACTTGATTAGGTTTTCCTTCAATCACACTCAGCCGTTAGATTATCTTTTTGAACTAATTCAATGAACTTGAAACTCGGTTAGCCACTTTTGCATCACCTTGGAACTTGCACTCTTCTTGGAAATAAAACTTTCACTTTTGCCACTTAATATATACCATATATTTCTTCCTTTAATTTTCCCATGCGGAGATCTTGTAACCAACTTCCTTTTCATTTTTGGAATCCTCCAGATCATTGTAGCATTGTATTAAATGCATTCTTATCCTAGTTTCTAACATTTGTTATGTATGGTAACTAACTCTTGGTTCGGTGAATAACATGCACTGCTCAATGCTTCAATGTCTGTGTGTCCAGACCGACTTTCATAACCCTTTACTGATAGAATCTTTCTTTTAGGTAGCTTAACTCTTTAGTCTTACCAACTTGCTCAAACTGCTTTACTGACTTGAGAAAGTAGAAACCAATTATATCAAGACGATCTTATCATTTTTTGATCTTTATCTTTTGCCCAATTAAATCAACTCCGAAAGATATGGAAATTCAATATGAACAAAAAATGAAGTGCTTGACATCAATGACAAAATAATAACTGATCTAATTATTTCTACAATCATGTTTAGCTCTGATCTTAGTCTTCATAATCATCTCCATCAGTTGAGTAACACCCTCTCCCTAATGATGGCAAAGACAAACCTGTTGTGACTAGTGTGATGTTAGTTGATGAGAAGGAATTCATGGAGACCCTCAAAGAAAAATACACTCCATGCTTTTCTCTTGTTATGAAGTCCAAAGACAAGCCTATCATCAAAACATAGGAAATGAAGGTTGGTCCAAAGGAAGTCCAAGAATTATTAGATAAGTATGAGGGTATAATTGCAGGAATTATGCCAGAATATTTACCTCCTATCAAAGATATCATTAACCAAATAAACCTCATCCCAAGAGCCACTCTTCTCAATAAAATAACCTATAAGATGACCCCTGATCAAAATGAAGAGATTGCAATACAAATTCAAGAATTATTGGAGAAAGGATTCTTAAGGAAGAGTTTAAGTCCCTGGGTTGTTCCTGTAGTTTTGGACCCTAAAAAGGAGGCTATTTACTAACTCTAGGGCTATTAAAAAATCAAAAGTATGATATAGGCTCCCTATGCCTAGGATTGAGGACCCATTGGACTACCTAGGAGGTGCAAAATACTTTTCAAAGATTGATCTCAAAAGTGGTTACCACCAAATTAGGATAAGGGAAGGAGATGAGTGGTAAAAGACCTTCAAGGCCAATGAGGGTTTTGATGACTGGTTGGTCATGCCATTTGGCCTTTTAAATTCCCCAAGTACCTTTATATGCCTCATGAATGGGGTTCTCAGATGTTTCATTAATCAGTTTGTGGTAGTGTACTTAGATGACATCTTGATATTCAGTAAGATCAAAGAAGAGCACTTGAAACACTTGGATCTAGTTTTGAAAAGGTTGCATGATGAGAAACTAATGATAAACATGGATAAGTGTGTTTTCTATAGGAAGAATTAACATTTCTTAGTTTTGTGATATCAAAGAGAAGCTTGAAGATGGACTCCTCCAAGGTGGAAGCCATTGTCAATTGGAAAACCCCTAAGAATGCAAGTGAGGTAAAACATTTTTCATAGACTTGCAAGTTTTTATAGAAATTTTATCAAGAATTTTAGTGAAGTATGTGCACCTATGATTGATACTATCAAGGGGGGAAGTAGATTTAAATTTAGTTGGACATAAGGGGCTGATAGATCTTTTGAATACTTGAAAGAAAGGGTGTCACAACAAACCATATTGACTCTGCCTAATTTTAACAAAGTTTTTATAATAGAGTGTGATGCTACAAAGATATAAATAGGAGCAGTATTAAGACAAGAAGGTAAGCCAATAGCCTTCTTCAGTGAGAAACTCAATGAAGAAAGGAAGAGATATTATTCATATGATCTTGAACTATATTCCATGGTTTAGGCCTCAAGCAAATGGAGGCATTACTTATTTCCAAAAAAAATCATTGTATATATTAATAAACATGCTTTAAGATTTTTGAATAGGCAGGAGAAGTTAAGTCACAAACATATCAAATGGGTTGAACATTTGTAGGATTTCACTTTCACAATCAAACACAACAAGGGTGTTACCAATAAAGTTGTAGATGCACTCAATAGGAGGGTCCTAGAAGTTCAAGAAATTCAATTGGAAATCATGGAAGTTATCTCTCTCAAAGACATGTATCAAGGAGATGAAGACTTTAAAGAGGTATATGAGGTATGCACCAAATTTGAAAATAATTATCATAATAATTTATTTTATTATTTAGTGTAGGAAGGTTTTCTTTTAAAGGGTATTCAATTATGCATTCCAAAATGCTCCATGTGAGAAAATATCATCAAGGAGAAGCACTATGTTAGCTTAGCAGGCCATTTTGGGATAGACAAAACCTTGGAGTTGGTTAAAAGATTCTACCACTGGCCTATGTTGCAGACAGATGTAAGAAAATTTGTTGACAATTGTGTTGTGTGTCAAAAGGCCAAAGGATTTAATTTTAATGTAGGACTATAAAATCCTCTACCCATCCCAAGTAGATGATGGGAATGTATAACTTTTATGGATTTTTTTCTAGGGATTCCTAGAACCAAAGAAGGATATGCAAGTATCTACATTATTTTGGATAGGTTCAATGAAATGGATCACTTTGTGCCATGCAAGACAACTCATGATGCTTCCCATATAGCTGAGTTATTCTTTAAAGAGGTGGTCAGGATCCATGGATTTCCCCTTTCAATTATATCAGACAGAGACTCAAAGTTTATTGGCCACTTTTGGAGAATTTTTTGGAAGAAACTTGGAATGAATTTGTCTTTCTCCTCTTCACATCACCCTCTATTTGATAGTCAAATAGAGGTAATCAACAGGTCTCTAGGAAAATTGTTGAGGTGTCTAACAAAGGAACATGGATCTTCATGGGATACAATCCTAGTATAGGAAGAATTATCTTATAATGAATATGTACTTCAATAGAAGTATTGGTAGGAGTCCCTTTCAAATGATTTATGGAATCCACCCTAGAGGTGTTTTAGAACTCATAGACCTTAAGGAAATGGATAAGAGAAGTGCACAAGTAGAGGATTTTGCAGAGGCTATGAAGGAGATTCATCAATAGGTAAATGAATAGTTAGAGCATACTATGGATAAGTACAATAAAGAAACAAACAAGAAGAGAAAAGAAATTCAAATCCAAGTAGGGGACATGGTAATGGCTCATCTGAAAAAGGAAAGACTTCCTAAGGTGAAATACACAAAACTTATGATGAAGAAAATAGGACCATGCAAGATCTTAAATAAGTGTGGGAACAACGCCTACCAAATTGAATTTCCCCCTAATATTGGCATATCACCCATTATCAATGTTTCTAACTTATATTCCTATAAAGGTTCTTTGCATGATGATTTTTTTGCAAGTGAACAAGAAGGAACATAGGAGGATTGGAAAGAAGAACTACCTATGAAGAAGACCTTGCAAATTGAGTGTATCCTTGATACTAAATAATAAAAGAAAACTAGGAGGAAAAATTACTATGAGTACCTTTTCAAATGGAAAGATCTTCGACAAGAAGATGCAGCATGGTTGACTGAAGAAGACATTATCAAAGCATGAACTACTATTGGAGATTTTAAGACTCATGGGACTTGAGTTATTTTGGTCTCTGGAGTATGGTGTAGGAGAACCTTTATCATAGGGTACTGTTAGTAATAACTGAGTGGGGGGGGGGGTGAATCAGTGGCTTCAAAAAATTTTCTTTATTCTAACCACCAATAAAATAAACCTAAGATTATTATGTACCTTACAAGATGCATGCCATGAGATACTTATAATAATTAACTATCTATCGGTTTTCTTTTTCTGACCTTATTCTCCTTGATTACCGATAAGCAGTAAAACTTATTTACCAACACTCAGTAAATATACAGAGTATACTGATAAATCCATAAATGCATATGTGATGTAAAATAGTAAAGTAATAAACCATACACACATAACACATGAATTTTAATGTGGAAACCCTATTAAGGGAAAAAACCACTGGGACCAGTACCCCAAATTTTCACTCTTTTGAAGTGAGCCCTGTTAGGAGCCAACCCTGTAAAAGGTTACAAACACACTTTTAGGTGTGACCTTGTTAGAGGGTTTTATGCATAGAGGTTGTCACTTAGTATCGGGAAACTTAGTTTGCTACCATCCTTGAATCAACCTCCTTCTTAGACTGTCAATAGGCTTTAGGCAAATCTAGTGCTACTTTTATGAATCAACCTTTTTGGCACTCCTTGGGATGTACCTCACTATATAGAAGACTGTTAAGTCCTGCTCTATTAAGAGACTTGATGCTTAAATGGTTAAACTGAAACACAATGACCTGTTTCTAATGCAACTTGAATTGCAAATTTTTAGATCTATTTAAGTACATTACCTCTCTGATCAATGTATCAATTCAATTTTTTGTTCTCCATACTTTCTACTCTATGATGCTATGCTTCACTATTTGTCAGTTTCTACAGAATTATTTAGCTCTCCTTCAGCTTGATTGATCAAGACTGTATGAAGTTATCCTTCATCAGTTTCTCTTTAGCATCCTCTTTCTATTCACTCCCCCTTTCTGTGATGATAAATAAATGAATTAAGCTTGTCTCTTATATAGACATGATATTCACCATTTCTTGATTCTTGATTCTTGATTCTTGGCGTGAAAAACAATCTAGCCAATTTGATTTAAAGCATAACTCCTTATTTATCTCATAGTTATCTTCTTGCCAACTGTACAAATCTTCTTTAAATCAATCACTTAACTCTGGTCAAATAAAAAAATGAAAACAACTAGTTAAGTCTATCTTTAGCTCTTGCCAGCTAGATATTTTGTCATTTTATGAACTCTCTGTTCTATCGGTCAAATCTATAGTTAGTCGCCAGTGACAACTATTAGTTCCATCGGTGTGACTCCAGTCAGCTTCTAGATCTCCATCCATTGGGCAATTATATTTTCAACTTGTCGGGCATCCTGTGATTTTGCTTCATCGAGCAACATTGTCTTCTACTCGTCGGGTATCACTGTGACTTTGGTTCTTTGCCTTTACCAATGGTGTACACTCCATTGGTGATATCTATCACTTAGTGAGTAATTGAATTTTATGCATTTCTGAAAGCATAATCTTTGTTCCATTGATTCTCTGAAGTCTTTGGCATTATATACATGACCGTACACATGATATCAAGTTGACATCAATGACAATACAAACCATTAACTGATTTAATGCCTTGCATTATCTTCAACTTAACATTATCAAACATTTAATCGGTTACATGTCATCAATCTCTCCCTTTGGCATTAATGGCAACATACTATATTATCACACTATACTATTTATAATACAATATGAAATACAATTTTTGAGATTCAACAAACTACCAAACAATTTCTTTTGATAACCGATAAAAATTTCTGACTACCGGTAAGCTCTGTGTTAGCTTAGATTTGATTCTTGCAGTTCTCTGTGTTTCTTGTTCTGATGTGCTGCATCCTTTTCTTGTGTCAATATATCTCTTTTGACTGTTCTTCTTCTTTGATGTCTCTGTCTTTTGTCAGCAACTCTCCCTATGGATATGATCTCTCCCTATTGGAGTAATCTGATAATGGATAATCTTTCTTATTTTTCTGAAGACTGTGATAATATGGAAACTGTCTCTCCCTTTAAAAACAATGCCAAACACATATCTCACAGATATCTGACATTAACATCAAGTGATCTTTTCTGTCCATCCATAATATATTCCTTGAATTTTCCTTATCCATCAGCAATACAACAATATGCTCTAGTGCTTGGTTCTGATATATACCTTTCTATATATAGATGTAGCTTTTAAGTTGATCTTTTTGCTTGCATCAACATGAATGATATTCTAATAATATATAGGGTTATGCAACCTTCAGTCTTTTATTGAATGGTAGACAAGAGTTTGACCCCTAGTCGCTTTCTCAGGTACTCAAATGTATCCTTGGGCAATAGCTTGGTGAATATATCAGCTAATTTTTCTTTTGATTGCACATACTCAAGTATCACCTCTTTTTCTTGAACTTGTTCTCTTAAATAATGATACTTGATTGCAATGTGTTTAGTCTTGGAATGCATGACTGGATTATTGGAAATGTTTATTGCACTGGTGTTATCACAATATATAATCACTGGTTCTGAGATCTTCATATGCATACCTTCCAGAAATTGTTTGATCCATGCAATATTTGAGTAGTTTGCAGTAGCAGCAACATATTCTGCTTCTACAGTAGACTGAGGGATGGATCCTTGCTTTTTGCTAATCCATGTGACAAGTTTGTCACCCATAAAGAATGCTCCTCCAGTTGTGCTCTTTTGGTCATCAAGATTTCCAGCCCAATCAGCATCGGTAAACACTTTTAGTTCAAATTTGCCTTCTCTTCTATACCATAAGCCAAATTTCTCAGTATTCTTCAGATATATTAGGTTTCTTTTCACAACAGTCATATGTGATTCCCTAGGGTTAGCAGAAAATCTAGCAACAATTCCTACTGCATGTGCAATATCTAGTCTAGTGTGTACAACATACATGAGTTTTCTAATCATTGATCTGTACAAAGTCTGATTTACCTCTATTGTCTTATCTTCCTTTTATAACTTACATCTAGTAGCCATCGGTGTTCCAACTGGTTTGGAATCTTCCATCTTGAATATTTTCAAGACCTCTTTGATGTATTTGGACTGTGTAATGAAAATACCTTCACTTTGTTGAATGATCTGTA
>MU226898.1:91012-108032 GCA_018584345.1 Thuja plicata
GGTAACTTGCCTTTGTATTTACCTTTGCCTCTCTGCATTCTCCTTGCCATGAGTGCTTCTATTTCATCTAGATCTTCTTCTTCACTTTCACTTTCACTTTCACTATCTCTTCTAGATGTGTGTCTCTGACTTGATTTTCTTATTCTCAAATACAATTAAACTATCAAGAGTAACTATGTTATTTTCTACTACTCTCAATTCTTGAATAACAGAAACTCTAATAGCATATATAGGCAGTAAGGTTCTTAAAATTTTACTTACCACTATCTCCTCTTCAAGTGTACCTCCAACACCTCGTATAGCATTGAATACTTCTTTTATTCTTGTGCTGTACTATGTGATGTTTTCTCCTTCTTTCATTCCGAGATCATCAAATTTTCCTCTAAGGCTTTCTGCCTTGGTTCTCAGAACATTTGCATCACCGCCATGTACAAGCTTCAGTTTTTCCCACATTTTCTTTGTAGTTGTGCAATCTTTGACATCTTGAAATTTAGCATTAGAGAGAGAGAGAGAGGAAGAAAGCTCTATGACCATGCAGTTGTGCTCATGCTTCACTCTCAATTGATCTACTATTAATGCTCCTATGGGCAACACATATTCAGTATCTAAGTATTGAGTAACATCACTACCAATACCTAATAAGTGGAGTCTTATCCTACTCTTCCATGAAGCAAAGTTGTCTTTGTTCAACTTGGGAACATCTCATCTGTTCATCTTGTGATCCTGACTTAGGTCTTGAAACCTTCCTTCTAAGCACACAAGCTCTGATACCAATTTTTAGTAATAATTGAGAGGGGGGGGGGGTGAATCAGTGGCTTCAAAAACTTTTCTTTATTCTAACCAGTAATCAAATAAACCTTAGATTATTATCTCCCTTACAAGATGCATGCCATGAGATACTTATAATAATTAGCTATCTGTCGGTTTTCCTTTTCTGACCTTATTCTTCTTGATTACCGATAAGCTGTAAAACTTATTTACTAACACTCAGTAAATATGTAGAGTATACCAATAAATCCAGAAATGCATATGTGAAATGTAAAATAGTAAAGTAATAAACCATACACACATAACACATGAATTTTAACGTGGAAACCCTGTTAAGGGAAAAACCCTTCTAGGACCGCTACCCCAAATTTTCACTCTTCTGAAGTGAGCCCTGTTAGGAGCCAACCCTGTTAAAGGTTACAAACAGACTATTAGGTGTGACCTTGTTAGAGGATTTTATACATATAGGTTGTCACTTAGTATCTAGAAACTTAGTTTGCTACCATCCTTGAATCATCCTCCTTCTTAGACTGTCAATAGGCTTTAGGAAAATCTAGTGCTACTTTCATGAATCAACTTTTTTGGCACTCCTTGGGATGTACCTCAATATATAGAAGACTGTTAAGTCCTACTTTGTTAAGAGACTTGATGGTTCAATGGTTAAAATGAAACACAATGACCTATTTCTAATGCAACTTGAATTTCAGATTTTCAGATCTATTTAAGTAGATTACCTCTCTAATCAAAGTATCAATTCAATTCTTTGTGCTCCATACTTTCTGCTCTGTGATACTGTGCTTCACTATTTGTCTGTGTCTGTAGAATTATTTAGCTCTCCTTTAGCTTGATTGGTCAAGACTATATGAAGTTGTCCTTCATCAATTTCTCTTCAGCATTCTCTTTCTATTCACCCCCCCTTTCTGTGATGATACAGAAATGAATTAAGCTTGTCACTTATATAGACATGATATTCACCATTTCTTGATTCTTGATTCTTGATTCTTGGCATGAAAAATAATCCAGCCAATTTGATTTAAAGAATAAATCCTAATTTATCTCATAGTTATCTTCTTGCCAAATGTACAAATCTTCTTTAAATCAATCACTTAACTCTGGTCGAATAAAATAATGAAAACAACCAGTTAAGTCTATCTTTAGCTCTTACCAGCTAGATATTTTTTCATTTTCTGAACTCTCTATTCTGTCGGTCAACTCTACAGTTAGTCATTGGTGAAAACTACCAGTTCCATTAGTGTGAATCCAGTCAGCTTTGGGATCTCCATCCATTAGGAAATTCTATTTTAAGCTCGTCAGACATCCTATGATTTTGCTTCATCAGGCAACATTGTCTTCTGCTCGTCGGGTATCACTGTGACTTTGGTTCTTTTCCTTTACTGATGGTGTGCACTCCATCAATGTTATCTATCACTTAGTGAGTAATTGAATTTTATGCATTCCTAAAAGCATAATATTTTTTCCATTGATTCTCTGAAGTCTTTGGCATTATATACATGACCGTACAGATGATATCAAGTTGACATCAATGACAATACAAACCATTAACTGATTTAATGCCTTGCATTATCTTCAACTTAACATTATCAAAAACTTAATCAGTTACATGTCATTAGGTACCCTCTTGGGATTCCTTGGGGTACATAATATGTTCCTTTAGTCTTTTAGGTGTTTTGGGTCCATTGGACCATTACATTCTAATAAAAACCCCAATTGTGAGACTACTTGACACAAGGTGTGTTTATAAACGCTAGGGTCCAACCAAGTCAAAGGGGTTAAATAATGTGGATTTTGATGTTTTATTGTGTCTTAGATTTTTTTAGGTTGGTATGAACCTAGTAAAATTCTTAGGAATTGGAGTCAACAAAAAATGCAAAAGTGTTGTCAAAGTTGTAAAAGTTGCTTGACAACTTTTGAAACTTTTCTTGAAAAGTTGTCAAACCTCCGTAAAATTGTTTGGTTGTTTTGTTATTCAGAAGGTGTTGAATATTTTATGATTGGATTTTATATTAAGTTGAGTTCCTAATGCAATTGGTTTGATCTAATTTGGTGATGTTTTGAGGGAGTTACAGTCTATTTTGTCCATACTCGTCTAGAAACCCTCAATTAGGATATGTCGAAGATGTGCCCCTAACTTGAAATTACACTATAGGATCCCTATGGAACTTGGTTAAATGAAATTATGGGTAGTTTAATTTAAGAATCAAGGAGGAAAAGATATGAGGAATTGATTTACTATTTCTACCACCAAGCCCTAGACCAAGCAAGCCCCATGTGCTTGGTCACAATTTAATGCAAACTAGTGCACAATATAAGGCTTAGGGAGTGGTTAGAATAAATTTGGTGTTGGATTGAGTGTCCATGGGTGTAATAAAACCTTTCAAAGGAATTTATTTGGTTCTTTCAATCCACTGGTGAACACTTGTCTTGTAAATCACACCTAATTAGGCCTATTATGTCTCTAATCACAATGTGTGTTTTTGGGTACAGGAGGAGAGTTGGAATTTTAGTCCTCTCTGGTGGATGTAATTTCAAAAGTGTATTTTAATCCATATTTTTTTTTTCTGATCTCTTGTGGTCTTGAAATGTTATCCTCAAAAAACTCAGTTCATAGTACTAGTAGGATGTCTATTCAATTAGGCTTGAAAGAGAAGTTTTTTTTGTGGGATCAATTAGACTTTGTAGTAGCCTTGTAAGGACCCTAAACTTATTTTTTGTGACTAATAAAAACCTAGGAAATTACCTACAGTGAAGCATGAAGGAAATGTGCAAAAGTCATGCTTGAAGGAAGAGATCTTGAAGGGTCGTTGACATTAAGATGTGGACACACTAGCAAGTGTGATTAGTGTGTTGAGTCATTTCAAAAAGGAGTTGAAGAAACTTGAAATAATGGAAAGATTCTTGTGTATTCTTGAGGAAAATACTAAATAAGCCATAAAGGGATATTCCTAGTTGTGGAAAAAAGACTAGTAGATTGAAGAACTTGTGGTTAGGCTAGTAAACAACCATATTGTTTTGCACTCTGTATCGTTAACTTCACGTATTCTAGAGCACTGTAAGAATTTTGCATCAAGATTTGGTACAATGTAATAATTTTAATAATGTAATGAAAATATGCCAAGATCTAGAAGCCCAATGAATAGCATAAGAAAGAGAGGCAAATGATATGATCCCTAATTGACTGGAATCAATAATGATCAACAAAGAATGAATACAAACTAGATGTGCCTGAATATATAGGAAATTCATGATAAATAGGAGATATGAAAGTGATAGCATATCAACCATGCTAGGTGGAATGATATATCCTCAAAAGGTGGATTATCCTCCATTTTACAATGAAGTATGTGCAAACATGTACAACAATGAGAGGATGATAATGCGATAAGATCACTAAAGGTGGATCTCACACATAAAGTGGAAACTCTCCTACACCATGTGCTAAAATAAGATGCAAAATCCTTAGTGTCTATAATGAAAACTACTATCTAAAACATTATCCTAAGTAATCTTAAGTAAAGTGTAATTAAGAATATTTAAGTACACAAACACCCCCTCTTAAGTGAAACTTAGGGGAATTCACTTAATATCAAAATGCTAGATGACAATGCATGATGGGTCCTGACTACTAGGCTATGTTAGGTACCCATGTATAACATGAAAGTGTAAAAGAAATTCAATCTCTCATAAAGAGAAGAAAGAGGGAAAAAATCATGGGAAAAACCATCCCCCAAAAAGAGATGATAAAACAAGATGCATGGATGGATGGACTAATCAAGACCCCCCATTAAGACATACATCATGTATATAAAATCAATAATCCCTCATAGGAGAGAAAAAGTGGAAGAGAGACCAACTATCCTCCCCTAAAAGTATAATTTACACCAATGGTAGAAGCTTCAGGCTCAATGTAGAAACTTCTCCATGAGTGCTGAACAATGTTCCTCCCCTTAGGAAGAAACAAAACCAAAGGTGCATGTATGAAGCCTCCCCAATCTATAGGAATAAGCCTCAAAATGTACCTAATCTATGAAACATGCTCAAGTGTCCCTATGTCAATATTGGAGGGTGCCCCTTCTAAATCAGGTGTAATAGGCCACACTGCTGAAAAACACAAGTCAGGATCTAATGAGGATGAATGTAGAACATGATCCAAAGACTCATCTATCTCCTCTGAAGATAAAGATACCTCTTCCAAATTCTACATCAAAGGGTCCACAATCATGTCAAACTCAAAATTAGGATTGAGTGAAGAATGAAGATGAGGGTCAGAGTGTTCCCTCACAACAACTGAAGAAGGATCATCCTCATCAAAGAGAAGATGAATATCATCAATGATGTCTCCAAAATATGCAATGTAGGACTTCACAAACAAACCTATAATTTATATCAAGAAGTCATCCCATGAACCTCTATTTATAAGACAATGCATACTATGTTACATTGAATCAAAAGAATCCATGGCTAATATAGTCATGCAAGCATCATCAAGATAAATAGTAGAAATGGTATCAATATGACGAGAAGGAATGGAAGGCTCAAGAACTTGATCACATATGAGAATACCCAAGTTCAAGTAGCTAAATTTCTCCTCAAATTTTGAATCAACACTATAAGTGGGAAAAAAATATGAAGAATCATTGCCATCATTAGGAATAAAATATTCAATGGAGTATAACCGAGATAAATGTTCAACCACCCCCATAGTAAGGTTCTCTCTACTCTCTAGGTCTCTGACACTAACTATATTAGGAGTGAATTCCATAGTCCTCCTTGTTGTACCATTAATGATTTGATAGATGGAAAGGCAATAATGGATCAAGTGAGGTGCACACAATACATTATTGAAGATTTCCTCCCCAATATAAATGGTTACTATCCTAATCACATTCATGTAAGTATGACTACCCATCAAAATTGGTGGCATATGACAAGGATCAAAAGAAGAAAACATGGAATTTGATGACGCCATATGATGAGAAGCCCCTGAATCTAGAAGCCATCTCCCTAAATCATGACTTGAGGTAGGAATTTGAAATCTTTTCCTTTTACCTTATCTTTCTTATAATCCTTTCCTTTATTAAAATATTCATGTGAAGAAGATGCTGAAGTATTCATTCTTGAAGGTAGACTTATTTGATTCTTCTTAAGAATATTTTTGAGTTTATCTATATCCATGTAAAAATGATGTTCATCATGTCCATTCTTCTTGAAATATGCACAAGTAAGAGACTCCTTCTTGGATGATTTCCCCTTATTGTTGAAATTGCCTTGTGGTGAGGAGGTTTATTGTTCTTTCTCTTGTTGTGTCTTTTGGTGCCACTATTTTTGCTTTTTGTAGGAACCTTTTCCTTGATTCCGTTGATTCCCATTATTAGCCACCAATGCCATTGAATTTCAAGACTTGATAATCCCAATGTTCATAAATTTTGATTTGTCTACCATCAACATCTCCGTGAAGGCATCAAATGAAGGCATGATGTATGAAGAACCCATAGTCAACTTACGTGTATTGAAGCTAGAAAAAATGTTTCATACTTTGATGGAAGATTGTCCAATAAATTGTGAATCATGTGCTCATCTATTTTGTTCATGCCGCAATCCTTAAGTTAGGATCTAAGCTCTATAGATATTCCTACATAGTCTTTGATTGTATCAAAGTCCTTGGGATCCAAATTGGCGAGTTATTTATCAAGCTTATAACCCCTATCCTTATCAACTTGACCATATAAATTGCCAAGTTTATCCCAAGCCTCTTTGAATAAGGAAAAACCATCAATATGAAAGATGAGATTATTTCATACATACCTCCTCAAATTTTCAAGGCCTATTATATTTTTAGTGATCCACTCTTGAGGATTAGAATCAGTTTTAGGATCACATGTTGCAACAATAGTTCCATCAATATAATGACTTAATAACTTTTCCATTAGCTTACTCCATGTGTCAATTTTCCAAGTAGCATAATTATGTGGAGTTAAAAGTGGAAATTTAGGAGAACCCATTATGTAAAATGAAAAATCACAAAAGAAATTGAGGAACAACCATTCAAGACACCCGCCAAATTCACTCACTCAAAGAAACCCCCCCCCAAAAAAAAAAAATTAAAAAAAAATGATGATTTTGGCACTTTATGTATAGTGCATGTACAATTACCACTTGTAAAACAAGGAAAATTAGACTTCAGATTTCAATGATTACAACTATAAAAATGAGACTATAGAAGAGTTAAAAAAATAAGACATGTTGGTAAACAGATTTGTCACTGCGAATGGTTTCTTTAGGATGACCCTATTCTCCCTATGAGGAGTGAAAAATGCACCAATAGTTGGAGAGATTAGATAAAATCATGATCAAATCACAATCTTCCTCTACATTTGAGAGGGAAAACTCCCTGATATGATGTGGGTATTTGGGATTTTTGTGTACTTTTCACCTGAAAGTACAAAAGGATACAAAGAAAAACTAAGGAAATAGATGAAAGAAATCCCAACACTAGACATACAAATAGTATATGAGATTCCCAAAGGGTAACACTTTACAAGGGGTTTGTATACATAGTGCAATGATGATAAAAGATGAATAGTAAACCCTGACATACAAAAGATACATGATGCCAACACATTCAAATCAAGATACCAAGAAATGAGTGCATTTCATGCCATCAATTACATAAATTAGAAAGACTATTAGATTCCACCAGTCTATAAAGAGATCACCACCTTAACATACAATAAATCAATAACCATAACTCAGTAACACATTTGAAACATACAAAGAAAATGTATTCTTTACTATGCTTTTGAAAATATACAAGTTCACAAAACCTTTAGGTATAATATGCAAAGAAAAACCTATCTATAAAAATTTCTCCATAATCTCCCCTATGCCAAAAATCCCCCTAGTTTTACCTTACAAGTGGCCTTATATTTATAGGCTTCATAAGATAACTAACTTCTTCCCCCAGTTAATAACTAACTCATTTATACGTAAATTGAATGAAGGTATCAACCTTATAATTCTTACGTAAAATGAGTCAACTCATTAACCTTGACCAAAAGTGAAAAGCGTCACTACATACATACATATAACTTGAAACTTATACATTTTGAGAAGAAAGACCAATTTTTGACTTCATTGAGATCTATCATTCTATCTTTGTCTACTTCATCTTTGGTGCTTGTACCCATCCTACCATCTACCTTGATTCTTGACATAAAGAAATATTAATTTACCAATAACTTGACCTCATGACCACATTCCCTCTGTTTGCATTTGCATCTTTGATAATAGTGATAAGATTGAACTAATTTGTTATATATGGAGCACCAACTATTGAAATAACCATATCTACATGCCATCTTTTAGTAACTCTCCCTTTCTCATCACACTTATCATTTTTCCATTTAGTACCCAAACATGAAAAATGAGAAATCTATTCCATTACTCATACAATTATCCATCAGGCACATACTATTTGCTCAAGTTAAGGAGAAATGAAGATATATTCTTCATTCCTTGGCTTCCTCATGTGAAACAAATTCAATTTGTAACTGACATTGAAATAGAAATGTGTAGAGGGTCTTTAATATAACTAGTAGGGTTCTAGAAGGTTAACCATTGACCTTTAATGATTGGCTACATATGAAATTCAGCTTGTGAGAATGAAGTATGTACAATCAAAATCCACTTATTAGAGTACAAACAAATATTAGAAATTTAAGATGTGCTCGATACTTCATTTAGTCAACAATTTTAAGATCCTCCTTGCAAAATACATCTTTCACACATACTGCAATCATTTCATTTCTCAAGACCAAATCTCTTCAAGGGATTTAGTTAAACAAATCACATACATTGCTTCAAATTCCAATATATTCATGTCTATGTTCCTTATGCCTTCATGGATATTGAAACTTTGTTCAAAATCCCACACTTTGGCGCAAATCAAGAGGATGATAGTTGATTCCACATCATTAAATGGTATTTATTTGAGGCAATCTATAAGACAATGAACACCTTGATTTTACTTTCTCATTCTATATGCACGTCTAGTAGGACGCTTGTAACCATAGTGCCTAAAAATGTTTTTTTTTTCTCTCTCTTAAGATTTAATAAGTACTTATAACCTTCATGGAAACTTTGGATCTGCACGGATAGGGATAGAGTTGGAAATAAATATTTGTTGAGTGAGATTTATACTTGTCAAATGTATTTTGTTGATAACTTCTAAAACCATTTCAACAAATGTTTTTTCACGTAACCTTGTCTACAAATCCATATAAGCATATTGACAGTTAATCGAATAGGGGACCTTGTCCTTGCGATTGCCAATTTTGATTCCACATACTTTAATGATGCCTCTTGCTCTAATCATTCTTGTACCTTCTTTAAACTATGATGTCTAAAGGGGTCAAACCCTTGTTCTTGTTTCTTATATTGATAGAAGGACCCGACATAGTAGACGTGGTACCTATCTCAACCTCGACATCCCTATCCTTTGTTATGTCTCTACTCCTCTTCTTTACCTATAGATCCTCCCTTGAAAGGTTATGGACAATAAAAACTTTCTTATTGAGTTTTCTCAGACCTTCACTATGTTGGAAAAATAGTCAGTGATCCCCTTGGGATTTGTGACAAAGGATTAACCACCTCCTATGGATTCTATAGGTCTAGTGGTTGTATCTGTTATGCCTATCATACCCATCCCTACATTTTGCTGGGAAAAATGTTGGCTCCCCCTTTTTCAGTTTTTCCTTGTTTATTTTGCTCTTGTTTTTCTACGGCCCTTGCTGCCACAAGGTTTGTTTTTATTTTCGTTTTGGTCTTCATTCCTCTGGGACCTGGTCCCAGAGTGTTTTGTCTTCTGTTGGCCAGATTTTTGAACTCCAGGATTCTCTGTCACCATTTCCTCTTTTGCTAGAGGGTGCAATTTCATGGAATCCCAGGGCCCAGAATCCAAAGGTTTGCCTTTTTTTTGGGGGTTCGTAGAAGGAAGAAAGATGTTTTTACCTTAAGGGTATAAATAAGGATTCACCTGTCACTTTCACAGTTACCATGAACAAATTGCCTAGAGCGATCCCAGAGTGATTAAGGCCATCAAACAATGATTAGGTGCAAATTGCTCTCGGTGCTTAATAGTGATTATCAGCTATGTTCGTGGTCTGTGAAAGCTTCTCAATTTTAGAGCACCTCCATGTTCCTCTTCCCACCTTTCCTGGTGTAAGGTAGGTCCTTTGGCTCTCTTCTTCCTAGTTTTGAGTTGTCTTGCTTGTGCTTGTTTTCGCTTACGATTTTGTCCCTACTTTTGTTGTTTTGTCTCACTTTTTGGTTTGTTGTCACCACCTATTGGTGGGATTCCCCGTAGGAAGGTTGTTTGCCTTCCTCGCATTTTGGTTCCCCTTTGAAAATAATGTATGATAGTGTAAATACTGCTGTAAATTCTTGAGTTATTTTTAGAATGTCGTGGTCTTGCTATAAATGGTAGAGTAGTTCTTGTAAATTGCATAATTTCTGGATTTCCCCTGTACATTTTGGGTCTATATATTGTCTTGGTGAACCTTCCCATGGTGATCTCATCATGCTCTACATGTTTAAACCAACTTTGGAGCTCTTTCGCATGGTGTCTGCCTGGCTCAAACTTGGCACCTCGCCTGTTTAAGCTATGGTAGTTTTCTCTCTCCTCTGTCACTTCGTCTTAATGGCGGGATTAATTTCCCTAGGAATGAGCATTCAAAAGGCATCCCATATAGCACTCATTTACCTTGTGTTAGCCCACCTTTCACCATAAAGAGTGTTTACACCATCTATCAAGTGACCACGTGACAAACCATGTCAGCCAAGTATAGATCGATGCCCAGTCACGTCGATAATGGCTAGTTTCTCTGGACTTTGGGTGCTGAGAAATCCCTGGGTCTTCATCCCATTTTGGGGCCTAAACCAATACCCTGGGGGTCTCTGAATGTTGATTAGAATCCAATCTTTGTTAACTATTACATTTTGGTATTTTGATGCGTACTAATATTCTTTGTCAGGTGCTTGAAGGTTTAGAGAATTTATTCTCTGGATCA
This sequence comes from Thuja plicata, assembly GCA_018584345.1. NCBI lineage: Eukaryota > Viridiplantae > Streptophyta > Pinopsida > Cupressales > Cupressaceae > Thuja > Thuja plicata. The sequence continues at coordinate 101,866 of MU226898.1, forward strand.
CCTTTATAGGCAAAGTTGGCTAGTACCCCAGTACCCAGTGACAAATCTTCATCTATTGATGGACTGGTCATAAAGTCTCATCAATAGAAACTAGTGCTAGAATGAGGACATGAGCTCATCCCCTTCAGAAGATTTTGATTTCACACCGCTTGAGGGTTCCCCAAGCCATAGTTTTAAGAATCAAAATTTTAGCGGGATAGGGTCATTTTCAACTTCACGATTTGAAAGGATCCTTAGATCAGCCCCAAACCCTAGAAATTTTGTTGGATTCAAGCCTTTGGCTTGAAAGAGGAGCACCCCAAATAATTTAACAATTGAGGATGTAAGCCACCACATCATTGATAACAACCATGAATATTTTGAGAGGGTGTGCTTGAGGAACACCCGTAAGGGTACAATTTTACAGGGGTCTGCATCGATCTTTGGAGCCACAAGACCAAGCAAAGATAAGGGGAAGGAGAAGAAGTACATCCCACCCCAAGTTACTCCCTATGGTCCGCTCCCAATTTTGGATAAAATTCATGATCAGCTGGAGGTGTCCAGACTAACGAGCCAAAAACTAAGTGCCCAGCTTTCTCACGGTCTCCTAGCAAATCTAGTGGGATCTGCCTACCTAGTGGGATCCCCTTCATTGGAGGCACTTATCAGTAGGTAGACATTCACTAAGGTAGAATTTATAGACATTTTGGATGCTGGGGCCACATTACAAAGAAGAAATAAATATAGGATAGCTAATCCCCTAAGCATAGAAATGGGCCCCATTATGCCTAATGTTCCCTGGGTAGAGGCCAGTTCAGACTCCCCTAAAATAGAGGATCTCCCAGAGACCTCCCCTCTACAAAATGACTTCAATGACATCTTTGGGACCAATGAACTCATGAATCTACATGGGGAGATAGATAAGGTGGTAGAAGAAATAGCCGCATAGGCGGTGGAGATAATCCCTGATGAAGGGGAGACACCAAAAAAGGAAGTGGTTCCAGAACAAGAGGTTTGGGAACCTGAAAATGAAAAAACAAGAAGAAGCACAAAAGGAACCTAAACAGAAGGAAACACTAGTTTGGGGGATCGAGACAGGTTTGAGGAAAATAATTGATGAGCAATCGACAACTGGGGAAACCAGACCTACGGGATGAATCATACCCCCAACTGTCATGCTCGAAGTGCCTTTGGTTAATTTGGGTGATCAAACACCCTAGAGTACAAAATTTAGTGAGGTGGTCTTAGTGGCCCAATAGTCAAACATTGGCCAGAAACCTCTGCCTCCTTTGGAAAATGTGCCCACAAAGAAGGATGTCCTGGCGAATGATGCCAAAGATGAACAACAACAACAAGATAAGGGGAAGAACCTTGAGGATATAAATGTTGATTCAAAAAATGCTAAAGCATCCAGGGAATAAGAATAGGAAAAGGAACGCAATGTAAACATGAATACTAGGAATGCACCGTCGGATTCCAAAGGAGGTCCCAACACTTAGGCTTTAGCAACAAAACTTCCCCACCCACCACAATGGATGGTAGAATCTAGAAAGAGAAAGGCCCCAGTGGCGGTTGGTGTTCCCCTCTCCTTGGTTGAGATGATGGCCTAGAATGCAGAGGCTAAGAATTCCAAAAAGGTCCAAACTATCCATACCCTTCAGACTGGTTCGGGAGGAAGAATAGTTGCAATAATTGCAACACCTCCCCTAGATACCGATACGGCAACAACAAGAGCCAAAGACAATGTAATTATAGAAGTGCCTCTAGGGAGGAGAGACAAATAGGGTGATTTGAACCTATTAAGAGAGGCCACCTAGGAAATTGAATCCTGGTACAACAAACAGGTGCAAAAGTTAAGGGAGGAAAGAGAGAAAAATGAAAATCTCCTCGGACTTTTAGCAGAACTTACATAGGCACTGGCCGAGATCCGTTCGGAAGCATCCACCTCTAGACCACCACTTCCTCAGGGTGACATGGATGCTCTTTGGGCCATGAAAAAGAAGGAAAAAGATGTGGATGGGTGGATTGTAGAGGAGCTCAAGGCTGTAAGGCAATTCTTAGAGGTGTCACTCCCAGAACTTTATCTAGTCAATAATCTCCTAGGCCAGGTAAATAATGTCATCATCCTATGGGAAGGGAACATAGAAAATTATGAGGAGTGGAGTGTTGGAATGAATTTAGAATAACTTAGAGGGGAGGGGTGAATCAGTTATCGTCAGGTCTAGATGTACCAAATAAAACTTTCTATATTATAAACAATTCAGATCTCCTTGGCAACAGTAGCATATGTCAACAACTTAATCATGCAATTTACTATTTAATGTAAATAGTTTGTAGAAAAAATCAGTTAAACAAACCATAAGCATTCACACAAGTTGACACAAGTATTTAACATGGAAACCCAATATGAGAAAACCACCAGTAACATGCTACAAAGTTTCACTCTTCTAAAGTGAGCTCTGTGAGGACCCAACTGTGTTAAAGGTTACAATAACACACTAGTAGGTGTGACCTAGTTAAAGGATTTAATCACCCTATCAGGAGTGACCTTGTTAGAGGACTTAGAACATTCCACCTGAATGTCACCTTGCTTAGAGGATTTATACAAATGACTGTTAGGTCAACCTTGTTAAAAGATTTTAACTGATACAATGGTTAGAAAGTAATCAATAGTTGTGATCTGATACATACAACTTACTTTGCAAATTCAGATCCAATTACAGCTCTGATGCTAACTTATTGAGTGGCCTACATTGTCATTTCAATCTTCTGATGTGCTTGGAAATCTGTCAAGCAATCACACATGCAACTTTCTGCTTCTGTGTTCAGCCTTCTCTGCTAGGTCATGCCAATCAGTAAATCAACTATGCAATCCTCTTGCATACACACATGTACACCAATCAGTAGATCCACCACCACATCCACACTTCAATGAATAAACCCTTGAGGTTATCATATACCTCTCTGTCTAGGTCAAATAAATCTTTGCTGCTTAATCAAGATCATAGATTTTAGGTTAGGTCAGATCCAACAGATCATTCCATTATTACATTACATTTACTTCTCCAAAGTAGTCTCTAATTAAATCTTGAATCCATGCATTAATTATGGTTATCCATACATTAAATGACATGGATCAATCTTTAAGTAACTTTACATATCCGAATAAAATTAACTAAGTCGGCCAGAGATCTCAAATCTCATCATTAATCCAAATACTGTAATTCGACCAACATCATTGTTTCCACTGAGCAATTTCATTGGTGCTCATCACTGAACAAAGTTGGTCATCACAAACAACTTTGCTTGACATCAAACCAAAATTGCTCAGCATAAGCTAGACTTGCTCGACACAAAACAACCAGAAAAACTATCTTTGAAAGATAAACAACTAATTACTTTGCCAGAGTGTCAATTGATCAAGTACCCTTTTATTTGCCTTAACTGAACCATTCACTTGGTCTTCTTGTTAAATGTTCTTCTTCAATCAATAGATATGGTACTTAAACAGATAATAATAGTCTCACCAGTTAAGGTTTGACATCAATGACAAAATAACAATTGCTTGCATTGTCACTTTCCAACAATCTCCCTCTTTGGCATTAATGGAAACACAAAATATTAAAACAATGATTTAACAAGCATAGTTACCATACAATCCAAAAAGTCACCTGTGTTCCTTGATATGAACAAATCTTCATTAATGTCTTTAGCTTCATTCTGATTCTCATCTGTAAAACATTTCTCCCTCTATGTCTAAAATCACACTGTAATCATCTGTGTCTTATCATCTATAGACTCCCTCTGAGTAGATAATCACTTCATTGTTTTCAATAGTAACTTCTTTCTCTATATAGGTAATCTCTCCCTTAGGTGATCTCTCCCTCTTTGACAACAATTCCAAAGATGTTGATATCTTTATCATGTAGATCTTCAGTATCATGCTGAACCTGCCATCTTGATTATGACTGATTTTCATTTCTGTCCTTGTCCAATTTCACAAATTTAGTCAGCATCCTAAAGTGTGACTTATTGTGCATCAATGTGTCAAGTATTCTGAATGTAATATTTGATGCAACAGTACCATACATAACTTAATTAGCCTTAGTTAGGGGAATCACCCCTATTTTACCTCCTAGATACTCATGAGCATCCTTGGGTATTGCCTTTGTGAATATGTCTACTAATTGTTCTTTAGTGTTCACATAATCCATTCTCACTTCTTTATTCTGAACTAGCTCCCTCAAGTAATGATACTTGATAGCTATTTGCTTTGTCTTCAAGTGCATAATAGGGTTTTAAGAAATATTAATGGCACTCATGTTATCACAATATATGACAACTGGTTCAGTTATTTATTCCTTCATACCTTTCAGTAGTATCTTCAACCACACAATCTGCTGCTGCCACATACTCGGCTTTAGCTGTAGATTGTGAGGTGCAGTTCTATTTCTTACTTGTCCATGATATCAATCTTTTACCTAAAAGAAATGCTCTACCAGTAGTGCTTTTCTTGTCATCAACATTTCTAGCCCAATTAGAGTCAGTGTAAACTCTGAGTTCAAATTTGTCATTCTTCTTGTAGTATAGACCATAGTCATCAGTTCCTTTCAAATATCTTAGAATCCTTTTTACTGCCATCATGTGAGTTTCCTTGGAGTTAGCAGAAAACCTTGCAACAATTCCAATAACTAGGGCAATGTCAAGTCTACTGTGTACAACATACTGTAGTTTTCCAATCATTAATCTGTAGAGTGTTTGGTTCACTTCTTTTGTGTCATCATCTTTTGTCAGCTTCTGTCTAGTAGCCATGGGTGTACTCACTGGTTTGGATTCTTCCATTCCAAAATTTTTTAGTATCTCCTTGATATATTTAGATTGAGTGATATAGATACCATTCTTTATTTGATAAATTTGTAAGCCAACAAAGAATTTTATCTCACCAAACATAGACATATCAAAATCAGTTTGCATTTTTGTTGCAAATGTTTGGCATAACACATCTTGTCCACTAAATATGATGTCATCTACAAAAATTTCAGGTAGTAATGTACCTTTTCTTTGCTCTGTCTTCAAGTACAAGTTGCTGTTGTCATTGGTTCTTGCAAATCCAATCTTGATCAGATAATTGTGCAATCTCTCATACCATGCTCTTGGTGCTTGCTTCAGTCCATATAATTCTTTGTGTAATTTGCAAACCATATTCCTTTTGTCTGGGTCAACAAAACCATCAGCTTGCTCAATATACACTTCTTCTTCCAAGATACCATTGAGAAATGCAGACTTCACATCCATCTAATAAACTTTGAATCCTTTATAGGTTGCATATGCAAGTAAGCTTTTGACTCCTTCCAATCTTGCAACTGGGGTGAATGTTTCACCATAGTCAATTCCTTCCTCTTGTGCATAACCCTTGCATACCAGTCTAGCTTTGTTTCTTGTCACATCTCCATGTTCATTCAGTTTGTTCCTGAATACCCACTTTGTACCAATTACATTTTTATCCTTCAGCCTAGGTACAAGTGTCCAAGTCTTGTTCTTCTCAATTTGTTCAATTTCCTCATGCATTGCCTGTATCCAATCTTCATTTTCTAAAGCATCTTTCATTGTCTTGGGCTCAAATTCACATAACAGACATGTGTCATCTCTCAACTTACTTCGTGTCATAACTGTAGAATCATTTGGTCCAATGATTTGATCAGAATTGTGGTGTCTCCTCACATATTTCTCTAGAGTAGGCTTAGGTCTTGCTTCAGGTTCATTGTTTGTGTTCATTTCTTGTTGATTCTGAGACTCAGCATCTCCATCAGATAGCTTGACATTCACTTCTTGTTTCTTGGCAACTCCACTCTGTGACTCGGTAGGTGTAGACTGTTGCTCGGTAGTAGTCTTAGGTAATGTATTAGAATCTACCTCATCTAGATATACAAATGATCTGTAGCTTTCAGGTTCTTGTATACTTTCAGCTTCATTCCTTTCTACAAACTCATCAATTCTAACATTTTCACTTTCCACAACTTTGTTAGTATTAGAATTCAAACATTTGTATGCTTTGGTTTTTGTTGAATAACCAAGGAATATACCTTCTTCACCTTTAGCATCAAGTTTTCCATTTCTATTGTCCTTCAGTATAAAACATTTGCTTCCAAATACTTTAAAGTACTTTACACTAGGTGCATAACCATACC
>MU226898.1:108509-138011 GCA_018584345.1 Thuja plicata
TCTTGAAACTAGACTTAGTCATCTTTCCTAGTTGACATTGTTTGCACATTGCATTCTTAGGTTTCTTTAACTTAGGTAGCCCTCTAACCTTTTTCAATTTACTTATGCTTACCAAGTTATCAAAGTTTACATGACACAATCTCTTGTGCCATAACCAAACATCATTGTACTGTGAAAACAAACATGTTTCTTTAGATAAATCCAGATATAACAAGTTACCTTTAGTTTGATCACCACTTCCAACTAGTTCTCTAGTAGAGTCATAGATCTCTTCTTTTCTGTGATGGAACTCAACTCTATAACTAGAAGTGTTCAGCTTTGCAACAATCAACAAATTGTAATTAAGGTCATCAACCCAATATACATTATCACATCTAATTTTTTCAGTCAAGTTAATCAATCCTTTACCTTTGATGAGACATGGTGCATCATTACCAAATTTTACATATCCTCCTTTGCATTGGTCTAGGGTTTCAAACTTATCCTTGTCACCAGTCAGATGATGGGAACAACCACTATCAATGATCTAATGATCACTTTTTCTCTTATAAGAAATTAATTCAATTTTCTCATCATCATCAAAATCTTCTTTCATTGCAACATAAACAACTTCTATATCATTGTCATCAGAATTGTCAGTATCATTGTCAGAAGTTTCTTCAGCAATCTAACAAGATTTCTTACCTTTGTAATCCTTATATTTCGTGAAGTCTCAGTCATCCTTTTTATCTTCGTATTCCTTGTATTTTTTATCCTTTCTTTCATCTTTTTCATTTTTATCAGGACATCTATTAGCTATATGACCAACTTTATTGCATGAAAAACAAATGATAGGAAGTTTACCTCTTTATTTTCCTTTTCCTCTGGATAACCTTTTTGCCATAAGTGCTTCAAGTTCTTCAAGATCATCATCAGTAGTGTCACTATCACTGTTCACATGGTTCTTTCTTTTCTTAGATTTATTGAGGACCAATTGAGATCTAAAAGCAGAATCAATACCTTGTGGATTGTAGTTATCATAATTTGACATCTCAAATGCAGTGAGCCTGCCTATCATATTTTCTAGATTTAGATTTTTGTTAGGAGTACATCTCAATTCTTGAATTAAAGAAACTCTAATAGCATATATATGAAGTAGAGTTATCAGTACCTTGCTCATAATAGTGTTCTCATCTATTGTTCCATTAGCTCCTCTAATGGCATTTACAACTTCTTTTACTGTACCATAATACTGATTAACATTTTCACCTTCTTGCATTTTCATTTCATCAAACTTACCTCTTAGACTTTCTGATTTAGCTCTTAGCACATTTATGTCTCCACCATAGACAGTTTCTAGTTTATCCCACATCTGCTTTGCATTAGTGTAGCTCTTTATATCAACAAACTCTGAATAGCTCAATGAGGATGTAATCTCCAACATTGCTTGATTGTGCTCTTGCTTTTCTCTTAGTTGTGTAGCTATGAGAGGAGTAGTAGGTGGTACATAGTCATTTTCAATAAGTCTCTTAGCATCATCTGCAATACCATCTAGATGTAGTTTCATCAAACTCTGCCATGCAGGGAAGTTATCTTTGTTTAGCTTCAGAACCTCCTTTTTATACATCTTGATCTTTTTGCTGCAAGTACCTTCAAACTATTTTCAGGAGACCAAAGCTCTGATACCAATTGTTAGAATGAATTTAGAATAACTGAGAGGGGAGGGGTGAATCAGTTGTCCTCAGGTCTAGATGTACAAAATAAAACTTTCTATATTATAAAAAATTTAGATCTACTCAGCAACAGTAGCATATGTCAACAACTTAATCATACAGTTTACTGTTTAATGTAAATAGATTGTAGAAACAATCAGTAAAATAAACCATAAGCATTCACACAAGTTGACACAAGTATTTAACGTGGAAAACCAATATGGGAAAAACCACCAGTAACATGCTATTAAGTTTCACTCTTCTGAAGTGAGCTTTGTGAGGAGCCAACCCTATTAAAGGTTACAATAACACACTATTAGGTGTGACCTAGTTAAAGGATTTAATCACCCTGTCAGGAGTGGCCTTGTTAGAGGACTTAGAACATTCCACCTGAATGTCACCTTGCTTAGAGGACTTATACAAATGACTATTAGGTCAACCTTGTTTAAGGATTTTAACTGATAGAATGGTTAGAAAGTAATCAGAAGTTGTGATCTGATACATACAACTTACTTTGCAAATTCAGATCCAATTATAGCTCTGATGCTAACTTACTGAGTGGCCTGCATTGTCATTTCAATCTTCTGATCTGCTTGGAAATCTATCAAGCAATCACACATACAACTTTCTACTTCTGTGTTCAGCCTTCTCTGCTAGGTCATGCCAATCAGTAAATTAACTATGTAATCCTCTTGCATACACACATGTACACCAATCAGTACATCCACCACCACATCCACGCTTCAATGAATAACCCCTTGAGGTTATCATATACCTCTCTATCTAGGTCAGATAAATCTTTGCCGCTTAATTAAGATCTTAGATCTTAGGTTAGGTTAGATCCAATGGATCATTCCATGATTAAATTACATTTACTTCTCCAAAGTAGTCTCTAATTAAATCTTGAATCCATGCATTAATTACAGTTATCCATACATTAAATGATGTGGGTCAATCTTTAATTAACTTTACATATCCCAATAAAATTAACAAAGTCGGCCAGAGATCTCAAGTCTCATCATTAATCCAAATACTGTAAGTCAGCCAACATCACTATTTCCATTCAGAAATTTCACTTGTGCTTGACACTAAATAAACTTGCTCATCATGAACAACTTTGCTCAGCATCAAACCAAACTTGCTTGGCACAAGCCAGACTTGCTCAGCACAAAATAGCCAGAAAAACTGTCTTTGAAAGATAAACAACTAATTACTTTTCCAGAGTGTCACCTGATCAAGTACCCTTTTATTTGCCTTAACTCAACCATTCACTTGGTCTTCTTGTTAAATCTTCTTCTTCAATCAATAGATATGGTACTTAAACAGATAACAATAGTCTCACTAGTTAAGGTTTGACATCAATGACAAAATAACAATTGCTTGCATTGTCACTTTCCAACATGGAGGACCATATTAGAAGAAGTCATAATCTCGTGGGAAGAGGCCATCACTGAGGCACAAATTTTGGGAGAGGAATCCTTCAAATTCCTCTGAGCCCACTACTCCGGACTTGGCCTTAAGATTGAGGTGAGCAAGCAACTGGTTATGGCCCTAAAAGAGAAATTCACGATGGTCTAGTATCCTTTGGACTTGTACAAAGCATTAATTGGAAGGGTTTTACAAGTTGATCCCTTCATCACTGGAACTTGTGCTCTAGAGGAATTTGTCCTTAGTAAATTTGATGAGTTAATGGAGTCCCGGTATCAGTCTGCCAGAGACTTTGAAGGAGGAAAATTGTCAAGAATATCTAAGATGATGCTCTGGGCACACAAATCAGTAAATTTAGTCGAGGAATTATAGGACAAGGCCAGAGAGATTGAAGAAAAGTTTGGAATTGTCCGCAACCAGTGGGGAAGTATCAAGGACATAGATGGAGATGGCATTCACCAAATTTTGGAGGCTTTCAAAAAAAGAAAGGACTGAAAAGTTCTCCAGTTTCTAGAGGTTTTCACCAATAGGGTGTATTTTTGAACATTCATCATTCTTTGAGCTTAAGCTCCCGGACTCTGGAATTTTGGATTCAAAATTTTGTATTCTTTCAATGACCTATGTCTAGGTTTCCCTAAGCTGACCAGTCATTGTCAAGTAGTTAATAAGGGGTCAGAAGGTAGGTGATCCCAACAAGGCATGTCAGACAAGGGGATGGAAATCACAAGTGATATTCCCAAGGTGCCACTCCAGTATCAAATACCTGATGCCTCAAAGACAGTGAGTCACATTTTGCATTAATGAGGCATGTAGCCCCAAACTTCAAGAAGATCATATTTATTCTATTCTCACTTCGGCACTCTTCTCGGTGCCAATTCTTCTAACTTCCCTTCTTGTCCTCTTTTGCCATTTTTTCATACCTCTACTCTAATCAAGGTAGTTGTAAACTGGTGCAGGTAGTACCGACCACCAGATATTATATTTTAATGTTGAGTGTGCAGTTAGATTAGCTTAATTTTAGGGTAAAATATGTGTATAAATAAGAAGTCCAACCTCATTTCAAGGGTCGATGAAATTGATGATTTTTTAGTCTAATACTATTATCATTTTATTCTCAGTAGTTGCAGAGCTCAATGCTTGGCAGTTCTTAGTAGTTAAATTCTCCCTTGGAGCCATTGATGTACACACCAGTGATGCTGGAACACTTTGTTAATGAAGAAGGAAGAACCATTTTTGGAAATGATGTTGTTGGTGTTCTGATCTCTAAGTTAGCAATACTCTTTTGATTTGTATGTTTCTAATTTCCTTTGCTCTGATGTTTAGTTTAGATGAATGATCTTTTTTTCCCTTGCTATTGAATATGTATGAACTGCTGGTTTTGTATATATTCAGTATTTAGTATAGTTCATTAGAGCATTGTTGATGTTAGAAATATGTTGCATGATTATAAGTAGAAGTAACAACTCTTACCTTGACCTATCTTTTGAAGTTTATTTGGAAAACTTGTGAATGCTTGCAAGAAACCCTGACCTATCACTAAAATCCACGAAGAAGATGTGTCAAAAACTAGTTATCCCCCCCAAATAAAATAGTCACTTGCCCAGCTTAGCTCCCTGCACCATCAAGACCCGACACTCAGGTGCTTGAAGGTGTGGAGAATTTTTTCTCTGGATCACCTTTACAAGTGAAGTTGGCTGGTACCTTGGTACCTGGTGACAACTCTTCATCTATTGATTGGACCAGTCACAAAGTTCTGTCAACAGAAACTCATTTGTTATGCCCTGCATACCCGTCCCTACATTTTTCTGGGAAAAATGTTGGGTCCCCCTTTTTTCACTTTTGCTTTGTTTCTTTTGCTCTTTTTTTCTCTGGCCCTTGCTACCACAAGGTTCATTTTTCTTTTCTTTTTGGTCTTATTTCCTCTGGGACCTGGTCCTAGAGTGTTTTGTCTTCTGTTGGCCAGATTTCTGGACTCTGGGATTCTCTGTCACCATTTCCTCTTTTGCTAGGGGGTGCGGTTGCATGGAATCCCCAAGCCCAGAATCCAGAGGTTTGTCTTTTTTTCAGGGTTCATGGAAGGAAGAAACACATTTTTACCGTAAGGGTATAAATAAGGATTCACATTTACCATGAACAAATTACCCAGAGTGATCCCAGAGTGATTAAGGTGATCAAACAACGATTAAGTGCAAATTTCTCTCGGTCCTTAATAGTGATTATCAGCTATGTTCATGGTCTATGAAAGCTTATCAATTACAAAGCACCTCCTATGCCCTCTTCCTACATTTCTCGGTGTAATTTAGGTTCTTTGGCTCTCTTCTTCCTAGTTTTGTTCTTCCTGGTTTTGCATTGTCTTGCTTGTGCTTGTTTTCACTTTCAGTTTTGTCCCTGCTTTTGTTGTTTTGTCTCACTTTTTGGTCTGTTGTCGCCTCTTTTTGGTGGGATGGACCCGCAAGAAGGTTGTCTACCTTCCTCACATTTTGGTTCTCCTCTGAAAATAATGTATGATAGTGTAAATCCTACTCTAAATTCTTGAGCAACTATTTTTAGAATGTCATGGTCTTGCTGTAAATGGTAGAGTAGTTCTTGTAAATTGTGCCATTTTTGGCTTTCCCCTATACACTTTGGGTCTATATATTGTCTTGGTGAACCTTCCTATGGCAAGCTCGTTGCGCTCTGCACATTTTAACCAAATTTGAAGCTCTTCCACATGGTGTCTGCCTGGCTCAAACTTGGGACCTCATCTTTTCAATCTATGATAGTTTTCTCTCTCCCCTGTCACTTCATCTTAATGGTGGGATTAATTTCCCCATGAATGAGCATTAAAAAGGCATCCCATCTAGAACTCATTTCCCTTGTGTCAACCCACCTATCAGAATAAAGAGTGTTTACGCCGTATATCGAGTGACCATGTGACAAACCATGTCAGCCAAGTACAAATCACTACCCAGTCATGTCGATAATAGCTAGTTTCCCTGGACTCTAGGTGCTAAGAAATTCCTAGGTCTTCACCCCATTTTGGTGCCTAAACCAATACCCTGAGGGCCTCCGAATGTTTATCAGAATCCAATTTTTGTTAACTATTACATTTTGGGATTTTGATGCATACTAATATTGTTTGTCAGGTGGTCTAAGGCCTGAAGAATTTATTCTTTGGATCACCTTTACAAGAAAAGTTAACCGGTACCCCGGTACCTAGTGATAACTCTTCATCAATTGATGAGACCGGTCACCAAGTACCATCAATAGAAAATGGTAGTAGATGGAGAGCATGAGCTTGTCCCCTTTAGAATATTTTGATTTCACACTGCCTGAGGGTTCCCCAGGCCATAGTTTTAGGCATCAAACTTTTAGTGGGATAGGATCATTTTCACCTTCACAATTTGAAAGGATCCTTATATCAACCCCAAACCCCAAAAAGTTTGTTGAACTCGAGCCTCTGGCTCAAAAGAGGAGCACCCCAGAGAATTTAAACATTGAGGATGTAAGCCGCTACATCGTTGATAACAACCATAAATATTTCGAGAGGGTGTGCCTGAGGAGCACCCGTAAGGGCTAATTTTATGGGGGTCTACTTCGACCTCCAGAGCTACGGGACTGAAGAAAAGACAAGGGGAAGGAGAAGAAATTTATCCCACCCCAAGCTACTCCCTAGGGCCTACTCCCCATTTTAGAGAAAATTCATGATTAGTTGGAGGCATCCAGAATAACAAACTAGAAACTAAGCACCCAACTTTCCCGTGGTCTCCCAGCAACTCCAGTGGGATCTACCCACCCAATGAGATCCCCTTCATTGGTGACACTTAGGAGTAGGCAGATATTCACCGAGGTAGAATCTATAGACATTCTAGATGCTGGGGCCCCATTACAAAGAAGAAAGAAACATAAGATAGCTAATCCACCGAGCACAAACACAGGCCCCAGTATGCCTAATGTTCCCTTGGTGGAGGTCAGTTTAGACTCCCCTGAACTAGAGGATCTCCCAGAGACCTCCCCTCCACATGAAAACTTCAATGACATCTTTTGGACTGATGAACTCATGAATATACATGAGGAGATAGATAAGGCGGTACATGAAATAGCCGCACAGGTGGTGGAGATAATCCTTGATTAAGGGAAGACACCAAAAAAGGAAGTGGTTCTGGAACAAGATGTCTAGGAACTAGAAAAAGACTCAGAACAAGAAGAAGAACAAAATAAACTTGAACAAGAGGAAACACCAGTTTGGGGGACCAAGATAGGTTTGAGGCAAACAATTGATGTGAAATCAACAACTGGAGAAACTAGACCTGTGAGATCAACCATACCCCAACCGTCATGCTCCAAATGCCTTTGGTTATTCCGAGTGATCAAATTCCTTGGAGTATGAAATTTAGCGAGGTGGTCTCTGTAGCCCAACAATCAAACATTGGCCAGACACCTCTGCCCCCTCTAGATAATGTGCCCACAGAGAAGGATGTCCCGGTGAATGATGCCAAAGATGAACAACAATAGAAGGATGAGGGGAAGAACCCCAAGGATATAAATGTTGATTCAACAGATGCTCAAGCATCCAGGGAATAGGAACAGGAAAAGGAACTCGATGTAACCATGAATTCCAAGAATACATTGCTAGACTTTGAAAGAGGTCCCAACACTCAGGCCTTAGCGACAAAACCACCCCAACCACCATAATGGCTGGTAGAATCTAGAAAGAGAAAGGCCCTGGCAGTGGCAAGTGTTCCCCTCTCCTTAGTCAAGATGATGGCCCAGAGTGCAGATGTTAAGAAGCCCAAAAAGGCCCAGACTGTCCATACCCTCCAGACCAGTTCAGGAGGAAGCACAGTTGCAATAATTATAACACCTCCCCTAGATACATATGCGGTAACAACAAGAGCCAAAGACTATGCAATTATAGAAGTGGCTCTGGGGAGGAGAGACAAACAAGGTGAGTTGGACCTGTTAAGAGAGGCCACCCAAGCAATTGAAGCCCGGTATGACAAACAGGTGTAGAAGTTAAGGGAGGAAAGAGAGAAAAATGAAAATCTCATCAAACTTCTAGAAGAACTTACATAGCCACTGGCCAAGATCCATCCGAAAGCCTCCACCTCTGGACCACCACTTTCGCAGTGTGACATGGATGCTCTTCAAGCCATGAAAAAGAAGGCATAGGCTATAGATGGGTGGATCACAGAGTAGATCAAGGCCATAAGGAAATTCTTAGAGGTGTAACTCATAGACCTTTATCTGGTTAATAATGTCCTCAGCCAGGTAAATTTTGTCATCATCCTATGGAAAGGGAACATAGAAAAGTATGAGGAGAGGAGGACCAGATTAGAAGAATTCATAAACTTTAGGGAAGAGGCCATCACCAATGTAGGAATTTTGGGAGAGGAATCCTTCAAATTCCTCCGAGCCCAGTACTCCAGACTTGGCCTCAATATTGAGGTGAGAAAGCAGCTGGTTATGGCCCTAAAAGAGAAAGTCACAATGGTTTGGTATCCTTTGTACCTATACAAAGCATTCATTGGAAGGTTTTCACAAGTTGATCCCTTCACCAATAGAACTTGTGCTTCGGAGGACTTTATCCTCAGTAAATTTAATGAGTTAATGGAGTCCTGGTATCAGTTTGCTAGAGACTTCAAAAGAGGAAAATAGTCAAGAATATCTAAGATGATGCTCTGGGCACACAAATCAATAAAGTTAGTTGAGGAATTATGGGACAGGGCTGGAGAGATTGAAGAAAATTTTGGAATTTTCCGTGGCCGGTGGGGAAGTATCAAGGACATAGATGGAGATGGAATTTGCCAAATTTTGGAGGCATTCAAAAACAACAAAGGATAGTAAATTTCTCTAGATTCTGGAGGTTTTTACTAGTAGGGTGTATTTTTGAACATTCATCATTCTTTGAGCATAAGCTCCCAGATTCCAAAATTTTGGATCCAAAATTTTGTATTCTTTCAATGACCCATGTGTAGGTTTCTCAGAGCTAACCAGTCATTGTAAAGTAGTTAATAAGGGGGTCAGAAGGTAGGTGATCCCAACAAGGCATGTCAGATAGGAGGATGGCCTTGATAGGTGATATTCCCAAGGTGACACTCTAGTATCAACTACCTGGTGCGTTGAAGATAGTGAGTCACATTTTGCATTAATGAGGCATGTAGCCTCAAACTTCAGGAAGATTGGATTTATTCTATTCTCACTTTGACACTCTTCTCGGTGCCAATTCTTCTAACTTCCCTTCTTGTCTTCTTCTGTCATTCTATACGACATCTTCTCTAATCAAGGTAGTTGTAAAGTGGCACAAGTAGTACTGACCACTGAATATTGTATTTTAATGTTGAGTGTGCAGTTAGATTAGGTTAATTTTAGGGCAAAATATGTGTATAAATAAGAAGTCTGACCTCATTTTAAGGGTCGGAAAAATTGATGATTTTGCAGTCCAATACTATTAGCATTTTATTCTCAGTAGTTGTAGAGCTCAATGCTTGGTAGTTATTAGTAGTTCTTAGTAGTTAAATGCTCCCTTGGAGCCATTTATGTACACACCAGTGATGTTGGAACACTCTGTTAATGAAGAAGGAAGAATAGTTTCTGGCGATGATGTTGTTGGTGTTATGATCTCTGAGTTAGAACTACTCTTTTGTGCTGTATGTTTCTAATTTCCTTTGCTTTGATGTTTAGTTTAGATGAATGATCTCATTTCCCCTTGCTATTGAATATGTATGAATTGTTGGTTCTATATATATTCAGTATTTAGTATAGTTCATTAGAGCATTGTTGATGTTATAAATATGTTGCATGATTATATGTAGAAGTAACAACTCTAACCCTAGCCTATCTTTTGAAGTTTATTTGGAAAAATTGTGTGTGCTTGCAGGAAACCCTAACCTATCACCAAAATCCCTAAAGAAGATGAGTCAAAAACCAGCTATCCCCCCTAACAAAATAGTCACTCGCCCAACTTAGCTCCCTGCACCGTTGAGATCTGACAATTAGGTGCTTGAAGGCTCAGAGAATTTATTCTCTGGATCACCTTTACAGGTGAAGTTGGCTAGTACCCCTGTACCAAGTGATAACTCTTCATCTATTGATGAGACTGGTCACAAATTCCCATAAAAAAAAACTCTTTTGTTATGCCCTGCATACCCATCCCTACATTTTGCTGGGCAAAATGTTGATTCCCCCTTTTTCGCTTTTGTCTTGTTTCTTTTGCTCTTGTTTTTATCCGACCCTTGAACTACCACAAGGTTCATTTTTCTTTTCTTTTTGGTCTTCTTTCCTCTGGGACCCAGTCCTGGAGTGTTTTGTCTTTTTTCGGCTGAATTTCTGGACTTTGGGATTCTCTGTCACAATTTCCTCTTTTACTAGAGGGTGCGGTTGCATGGAATCCCTTGGCCCAGAATCCTGAGGTTTGCCTTTTTTTTCAAGGTTCACGGAAGGAAGCAAAATTTTTTTACCCTAAGGGTATAAATAAGGATTCACCTATCACTTTCACATTTACCACGAACAAATTAACCAGAGCGATCCTAGATTGATTAAGGCAATCAAACAATGATTAAGTGCAAATTGCTCTTGGTGCTTAATAGTGATTATCAACTGTGTTCATGGTCTGTGAAAGCTTCTCAGTTGTAGAGAATCTCCCATTCTCCTCTTCCCACATTTCTCAGTGTAAGGTAGGTCCTTCAACTCTCTTCTTCCTAGTTTTGTTCTTCCTGGTTTTGCGTTGTTTTGCTTGTGCTTGTTCTCACTTTCGGTTTCATCCCTTGTTTTGTTGTTTTGTCTCACTTTCTATTCTGTTGTCGCATCCTATTGGTGGGAAGGCCCCGCAGGAAGGTTTTCCACCTTCCTCATGTTTTGGTTCCCCTCTAAAAATAATGTATGATAGTGTAAATACTACTGTAAATTCTTGAGTTCTTTTTAGAATGTCATGGTCTTGCTGTAAATGGTAGAGTAGTTCTTGTAAATTATGTCATTTCTAGATTTCCCTTGTACATTTTGGGTTTGTATATTGTTCTAGTAAACCTTCTTGTGGTGAGCTTGTCATGCTGTACATGTTTAAACCAAATTTGGAGCTCTTCTACATGGTGTCTACTTGGCTCAAACTTGGCACCTCACCTATTCGAGCTATGATGGTTTTCTCTCTCCTTTTTCACTTCATCTTAATGGTGGGATTAATTTCCCCACAAAAAAGCATTCAAAATGCATCCCATCTGGCACTCATTTCCCTTGTGTTAGCCCACTTATCTCCATAAAGAGTCTTTACACTGTCTATTAACTGACCACGTGACAAACCATGTCAGCCAAGTATGGATCACTGCCCGGTCACATTGATAATAGCTAGATTCTATGGAATCCGGGTGCTAAGAAATCCCTGGGTCTTCATCCCATGTTTGTGCCTAAACCAATACCCTGGGGCCCTCCAGATGTTGATCAGAATCCAATCTTTGTTAACTGTTACATTTTGGGATTTTGATGCATACTAATATTCTTTGTCAGGTGGTCTAAGGCCCAGAGAATTTATTCTCTGGATCACCTTTACAAGCAAAGTTGGCCGGTACCTCGATACCTAGTGACAACTCTTCATCTATTGAAGAGACCGGTCACAAAGTCCCATCAATAGAAATAGGTGCTAGAAGGAGGGCATGAGCTCATCCCCTTCAGAAGATTTTGATTTCACATTGCCCGAGGGTTCCCCAAGCCATAGTTTTAGGCATCAAAATTTTAGTGGGATAGGGTCATTTTCACCTTCACAATTTGAAAGGATCCTTATATCATCCCCAAACCCTAGAAAGTTTGTTGAACTCGAGCCTCCAACTCAAAAGAGGAGCACCCTAAAGATTTTAAATATTGAGGATGTAAGCTGCCATATCATTGATAACAACCATAAATATTTTGAGAGGGCGTACCCGAGGAGCACATGTAAGGGCCTAATTTTATGGGGGTCTACTTTAACCTTCGGAGTCATAGGACCAAGCAAAAACAAGGGGAAGGAGAAGAAAGTTTTCCCACCCCAAGTTACTCCCCAGGGTCCACTCCCCATTTTGGAGAAAATTCATGATTAGCTGGAGGCATCCAGAATAACGAGCCATAAAATAAGCACCTAGCTTTCCCATGGTCTCCTAGCATCTCTAGTGAGATCTTCCCACCCAACGAGATACCCTTCATTGGTGGCACTTATGAGCAGGCAGACATTCACTAAGGCAGAATCTATAGACATTCTAGATGCCAGGGCCCCATTACAAAGAAGAAAGAAAAAGAAGATAGCTAATCCCCCGAGCACAAACACGGGCCTTAGTATGCCTAATATTCCCCTGGTGGAGGTAAGTTCAGACTCCCATGAACTAGAGGATCTCCGAGAGACCTCCCCTCCACATGAAAACTTTTATGACATCTTTTGGACTGATCTAAACTCATGAATCTACATGGGGAGATAGATAAGGTGGTAGAAGAAATAGCTACATAGGTGGTGGAGATAATCCCTGATGAAGGGGAGACACCAGAAAAGGAAGTGGTGTTAGAACAAGAGGTCTGGGAACCTAAAAATGACTCAGAATAAGAAGAAGTACAAAAGGAACCTGAATAGGAGGAAACACCAATCCGAGGTACCAAGACAGGTTTGAGGCAAACTATTGATGAGCAATTGACAACTAGGGAAATTAGACCTGTGGGATCAACCGTACCCCTAACCGTCATGCTCCAAACACCTTTGGTTACTCTGGGTGATCAGATTCCCTAGAGTACAACATTTGGCAAGGTGGTCTCAGTAGCCCAATAGTCAAACGTTGGCCAGACACCTTCACCCCCTCTGGAAAATGTGCCCACAGAGAAGGATGTCCCAAAGAATGATGTCGAAGATGAACAATAGCAGTAGGATGAGGGGAAGAACCCTGAGGATATAAATGTTGATTCAATAGATGCTGAATAATCTGGGGAATAGGAACATGAAAAGGAACCCAATGTAACCATGAATATGGAGAATGCATTGCGGTACTCTTCAGGAGGTCCCAACACTTAGGCCTTATCAAAAAAACCACCCCAGCTACCATAATGGCTAGTAGAATCTAGAAAGAGAAAGGCCTCAGTGGCAACAGGTGTTGCCCTCTCCTTGGCCAATATGATGGCCCAGAAGGTAGAGGCTAAGAATCCCAAAAAGGTCCTAACTATCCATACCCTCCAGATCAGTCTGGGAGGAAGTACAGTTGCAATAATTGTAGCACCTCCCCCAGATACAGATGTGGAAATAGAAAGAGTTGAAAACTATGCAATTACACAAGTGCCTCTAGGGAGGAGAGACAAAAAGGGTGAGTTGGACCTATTAAGAGAGGCAACCTAGGAAATTGAAGCTTGGTATGACAAATAGGCACATAAGTCAAGGGAGGAAAGAGAGAAAAATAAAAATCCCCTCGGACTTCTAGTAGAACTTACACAACCACCAGCTAAGATGCATATGGAAGCCTCCACCTCTAGACCATCGCTTCCATAGGGTGACATGGATGCTCTTTGGGCCATGAAAAAGAAGGCACAGGCTATAGATTGGTGGATCGTAGAGTAGATCAAGGTTGTAAGGCAATTCTTAGAGGCATCACTCCTGAACCTTTATCTGGTCAATAATCTCCTGGGCCATGTAAATGGTGCCATCATCCTATGGGAAGGGAACATAGAAAAGTATGAGGAGTGGAGGACCAGATTAGAAGAAGTCATAAACTCCCAGGAAGAGGCCATCACTAAGGCAGGAATTTTGGGAGAGGAATCCTTTGAATTCCTCCTAGCCCAGTACTCCAGACTTGGCAATAAGAAACTAGTTATGACCCTAAAGGAGAAATTCACAATGGTATGGTATCCTTTGGACCTGTACAAAGCATTCATTGGAAGGTTTTCACAAGTTTATCCTTTCACCACCAGAACTTGTGCTACAGAGGACTTTATCCTTAGTAAATTTGATGAGTTAATGGATTCTCGGTATCAATCAGATAGAGACTTCAAATGAGGAAAATTGTCAAGAATATCTAAGATGATGCTCCAGGCACACGACTCAGTAAAGTTATTCAAGGAATTATAGGATGGGGCTATAGAGATTGAAGAAAAGTTTGGAATTGTCTACGACCGGTGGGGAAGTATCAAGGACGTAGATGGAGATGACATTCACCAAATTTTGGAGACATTCAAAAACAACAAAGGATAGTAAAGTTCTCTAGATTCTGGAGGTTTTCCCTAGCAGGGTGTATTTTTGAACATTCATCATTCTTTGAGCATAAGCTCCCTAACTCTATAATTTTGGATCCAAAATTTTGTATTCTTTCAATGACCTGTGTCCAGGTTCCCTGGAGCTGACTGATCATTGTCAAGTAGTTAATAAGGGGGTCAGAAGGTAGGTGATCCCAACAAGGCATATCAGATAAGGGGATGGCCCTGACAGGTGATATTCCCAAAGTGTTTCTCTAGTATCAACTACCTGGTGCCTCAAAGACAATGAGTCACATTTTGCATCAATGAGACATGTAGCCTCAAACTTTAGGAAGATTAGATTTATTCTATTCTCACTTCGACACTCTTCTCAGTGCCAATTCTTCTAACTTCCCTTCTTGTCTTCTTCTGCCATTCTGTCAGACCTCTGCTCTAATCGAGGTAGTTGTAAAGTGGTGCAGGTAGTGCCAACCATTGGATATTGTATTTTAATGTTGAGTGTGTAGTTAGATTAGGTTAATTTTAGGGCAAAATATGTGTATAGATAAGAAGTCCAACCTCATTTCAAGGGTCGACAAATTTGATGATTTTGTATTCCAATACTATTAGAATTTTATTCTCAGTAGTTGCAGAGCTCAATTCTTAGTAGTTCTTAGTAGTTAAATGCTCCCTTGGAGCCGTTGATGTACACACCAATGATGCTAGAACACTCTATTAAAGAAGAAGGAAGAAAAATTTATAGCAATGATGTTGTTGGTGTTCTAATCTCTGAGTTAGGAATACTCTTTTGTTCTGTATGTTTCTAATGTCCTTTGCTCTAATGTTTAGTTTAGATGAATGATCTCATTTCCCCTTGCTATTGAATATGTATGAACTACTGGTTCTGTATATATTCAGTATTTAGTATAGTTCATTAGGACATTGTTGATGTTAGAAATATGTTGCATGATTATAAGTAGAAGTAAAAAATCTAACCCCAACCTATCTTTTGAAGTTTGTTTGGAAAACTCATGCGTGCTTGCAGGAAACCTTGACCTATCACCAAAATCCCTATAGAAGACAAGTAAAAAACCAGCTATTCCCCCTGAACAAAACAATCACTTGCCCAACTTTGCTCCCTGCACCATCAAGACCCAACACTCAAGTGCTTGAAGGCCTGATGAATTTATTCTTTGGATCACCTTTGTAGGTGAAGTTGGTTGGTACACCAGTACCCGGTGACAACTCTTCATCAGTTGATGAGACTGGTCACAAAGTCCCATCAACAAAAACTAGTGCTAGAAGGAGGGCATGAGCTTGTCCCCTTCAAAATATTTTGATTTCACATCGCCTGAGGGTTCCCCAAGCCATAGTTTTAGGCATCAAAATTTTAGCGGGATAGGGTCATTTTCACCTTCATGATTTGAAAGGATCCTTAGATCAGCCCCAAAGCCTGGAAAGTTTATTGAACTTGAGCCTCTAGCTTGGAAGAGAAAGACCCTGCAAACCAAGTAGCCAGCCAACCTTGTCTGGGGATTCTCTACACCTTAGAATACCCAAGTCTCCTAGACAATCCCGGGGACCAGAGCTTAATTTAGCCAAAATAAAACACCCTTGATGTCTACTTACTTCGGTAATACTGGGTCCCCAATGGGGTAGTTCCTCGGTGCAACCAATGATCTTCCTCTACATTCGGAGAAGATTTTCCCTAGATATGAGAATCTAGGCTCACAAACCACCGAATAGAATCTCTAGGCATATAAGGATGCCATGAACCAACACTAGATCCAACATCAGGATGTTGTGACCCAGATGTTCCCTCTATCCTTAGGATAAAATGAGCTAAATTGGCACCTCAACTTGCTGGCCAACTCCATTAGTAGTTGGCAGGTTATGGAAGATGCCTTCATGGTGGCCTTCTGTGTGCATGTGGACCAAACATGGTCCCACAGCCAGTTCATCTCCATTTGGAAGGAACCGAATGAACCCCTCACAACATTTAATCATCTGTTCCAATGTGCCTTAAAGCGGTGCATGAGCCCCTTCATCCCATCCACAAACGTGACCATCCAGATGTAACTTAACACCATGGACCCTTTTGTTGCCACTCTCTTTTGGAGAACAACCGCTACAAATGATCGAGATACTCTGGCAAAGGTTTACAACTTGGCCCTGGAGTTTTCCTGCAGTTTGAGAAAAGATCACAGTGGGATTGGATAGAGCTTACCATTGAACATGGTACCCAAAAAAAATTATTACACCAAGGGATACAACCTCAATCAGGCAATGGGTGCCCCAGCGATGGCCATGGGACCACCACCACCAATAGACTAGTAGGCCTAGTACGTATACCCATCACAAGCCCAGACAATATCGGGTCTAGAATTTGTCCGCTGGAACCCACCGTAGCAAATGCAAAAACCATTGACCCAACCCTCTAGAGTACCCTTCTTCCAGTCACCTGCGGTTGGAGGATTGTCATTCTTGACTCTGGAAACTACTGCTGCTTTCCCTGGGAACCCATCACAACAACCGTCACTATGACGCAAATACCCAGCTATTTGCCGAGGTTGAATCCCTCTGATGATTAGTGTCCTCACTGACTCTTGACATGGGATAGCTAAAGGTGGGGCCCTCTACACCCCACGACTCCAATCCCTAGAGGGGGAATGTTTTCTCCAAATAATGAAATACCAATTCTAGAGGTAGAAACTACAACAATGAGGCTTAGCCCAACCAACAACAATGGCACAACAACACAAACATTGGAGGTCCTCCTCCAAACCAAAACACCACTAAGGGCGGTGCTAGACCCAGTCATTCTGCACAACTTGCAGAATTCCACCCCTTGACCAATTGGTGTAGTTTGCATGACACTGAATCTCATTCTGAGGTGAACTGTGCCATGCTAGAGAAGATTGTCATGATCTCCTAGTCAAACTTACAACAATTTGTCGATCCTACTCCCCTGAAAACATCTGCATCATAGCCTACTCATAGTCCTTCACCTGTGAGATCATCTTCTTCAGGATAGATGAAGAAGAATCCAAATTACAGGGATTATTTGATGAATCTATCCTAACCTTTGAGGCAAATGCCCTCACTAGCTTGTAAGATCCCTATAACCCTTGGACTCAGGCTGGTAAAGGACTAGTTTACATGCCAACACCTCCCAAAGATACCCCTCCTAGGGAAAACACAACTGATCGCTTGTTCCCTTCAAAAGGAACTGGTTCTAACCAAGCCAAGGATCCGGCTAGGGGAAGTCAATTCCTAGGGGGACAATTTGACATCACTAAGGCATTAGAGAACACCACCACCTCCATGACCTTGATGGAGGTTTTACTAAATTTCCCTGAGTAGAAGAAGTCCCTTCTGAAGCTCCTGAGAAACCCAAAAGTCATCACTCGTCCACCAAAGAATATCAAATTTGATGATGCCAATGCGACTATCTTCCAGGGTAACACAAAGGATCCTCCCTTCTTACTAGGCTTGAAAATTCAAGGGAAGGACCTACACAATTGGCTGGTAGATTTTGGTGCTTCGGGCAACGTCATGCCCTTATCCATATGCCAAAAGCTCGCACTCTTTCCCACTCCATCCAAAGGTGCAATAGTTCAATTGAAAAAACTACTATAAAAATGGTAGGTGAGCTAAAGAACATCTAGATTTAGCTCATCCGAGACCCCTAGACATCGAGCATAATAGACATCCAAGTGGTGGACATCTCAGAGACTTATGGGATATTTTTAAGTCAGAATTGGTCTAAGGCCCTTAATGGGTATTTCTCCACAGACTTCTCCCACTTGTGGCTCCCCTAGGAGGGGAAGTCAAACCAAATCTAGGTAGAGAGTGAACCCAGGATGAAGTAGGCCCTCACCAAAGTTGGGAGGGTAAATGAATTCCTTTTCTCTAAAACTTCCCCTAGGGTGTACCGACCCCTAGAGATCCTAACATTTGATTTCACCCCTAGGTAGGATCCCATAGTCTCTTAGAGAATTTAGGACCTAGATGAAAAATTGAGGGACGAGGTAAACTCACAAGGTAACACAACTCCCACCACACTCTTATCTGACACTTTACACTGGGTACACTACCAAAAAAATTCTAAGCTAGAGTGTGAGCCTTGTATTGTTGCTGCTACCTATCATATCAACGTCCTCTGGGAGAAAGAACACAAAATAGATTCACTTGGACCCAATAAATATTTTGGCAACACTCCCATGGTGCCGCTTGTCTAGGAATCTGAACAAGAGGCTTCTCTAGAGGAAAACCTCACCCATGTGCCATCAGATCTGGAGGAAGCTCCTCCCAATTCTCCCAAAAATAATCCAAATGCCACTTCACCTTTCCAGCCCCAAAAAATGAACAACAACTTGTGGACCCTGAAGTTTGACGGATCCTAGTCTAAACAAGGCTACAAGGCCCAAGTGGAATTGATCAACCCATGGGGGAAATCCTTCCTCACATCTTACAGGGTACAATTTAACTACACAAATAATGTCACAGAGTATGAGGCCTTGGTCTTTGTGCTCCTGTTCATATTAAGAAAATGGATCACCTACCTCTGGGCACTGGGTGAATCATAACTGATAGTTAAACAGGTCCAGAGCCAATATACTAAAAGGCTAGCTGCATACCACAACTGGGCATGGAGCCTCATTGAATATTTTGATTCTTTTGGCATTGAACTTATCCCCAGGAAACACAACTATGTTCCAGATTCCCTTGCCATGTCTGCTAGCACCCTTGAGCCAATGGCTAGCTCCCGGCTCCATAAATTTTACGTTGAGATGGTCCCCACCTATCCATACCAGACAATATCACCCACTTTTAGGTTTTTGAGGATGACCAACATATTCTGGCCTTCATGGCCAATGTTGGAATTTTCAAGCATCAGACAGTGGAAGAAAGAGATCATGACAATACCGGGCAGGGTGAAGAAGATGATGGGATCATAGACCTACCAACCAACACCATCCCTATGTGGATGGTAGCACTAGAAAACATCTTTGATTCAGACCCCCAGGGCTAAGAGAAGACAGCATCCTCCTCTGAGGGAGGAAAATTTGAAAAGATCAAAATTGGCCGGGTTGATGAAGAAAAAATTGTGTACATTGGCACCTCCTGCTCCCTAGAGGAGAAGGAGAAGATTATCACGGTTCTTTGAGAATACATTGATGTTATTGCGTGGGGGTATGAGGATCTAAAAACCTATGACACATCCATCATGACTTATACTATCCCACTGAAACTAGATGCTAAGCCTTTCCAGCAAAGGCAAAGGTTGGTAAACCCATTGATCGAACCCCTAATTCATTAGGAGGGTCAAAAACTACTATCAGCCCAAATTATCTTTCCTATCTGGTACACAACCTGGGTTGCCAACCTCTTCCCCATTCAAAATAAAAATGATGAGATCCTCCTGTGTGTGGATTTTTTCAATTTGAACAAGGCATCTAAGAAGGATAATCATCCTCTCCCCTCGCTGGATGAGGTGTTACAGATTGTTAACAGTTTTGAAATGATGTCCTTCCTGGATGGGTATTCCAGATATAACCAGGTCATGATTAAGTATGAAGATAGAGATAAAATGGTGTTCACCACCAAGTGGGGAATGTTTGCATACCAGAGGATGCCCTTTAGCCTCATCAACGAAGGGGAAACATTTTAAAAGGCTATGGACATTACGGTTGAGGGCCTAGTCAACAAATGCATAATCATCTATATGGATGATTTGACAGTGTTTTCTCGGGACATGCATGATCACTCCACCCACCTTGCCAAAATTTGTGAGAGATGTCGCTGGTATGGAATTTCCCTCAACCCTAAGAAATGTATATTCAGGGTCACTGAAGGGAAACTACTTGGGCATATTGTCTCTGAGAAGGGTATATCCATTGACCCTGAGAGAGTTGAAGCACTTCTGAATTTACAGATGCTTGACAATAAAAAATAAATGAGATCTTTCTTTAGAAAGATAAATTTTGTTTGGCGGTTCATCACTGAATTCAATGAGATTTTTAGGCCACTCAATGAAATGATGAAAAAGGATACCAAGATTGCGTGGAGCCCCAAAGAAAAGTGAGCATTTTCCCAGATCAAGAAAACCATAGTGGAGGCACCATTTCTGGCTAGTTCAGACTATTTCCTCCCATTTCACATATAGTCCTTTGCTTCCCCACACTCTATAGCTGTAGCCCTAACCTAGAAAGTTGAAGGGGAAGAAAGACCTATTGCTTTTATGATCTCCCCCTTTAAGAATGCCAAAGTCCAATATTCACCTTTGGAAAAGAAGGCTTTTTCTCTTGTCCAGGCTATAAAGAAATTCTGGCATTATATTCTCTAGTTGTATTCTCTGAAGCAAACTGCATGCAATCATTCCATACCAAGAAATTAAATCTATACTACTATAGAGTGAATTGGACGAACACCAGGGGAAATTTATGGCCATCCTCCAAGAATATGATTTAGAAATGCAACCAATGAAGATAGTTTGAGGTCTGGGACTATAGAAAAATGGCGGAAGGAACTCCAAACATTGAATGTCAAACCCACACAGTGGAGTCTGTCACACAAGACCCATGGTATACCAATCTAGTGTACCTTCTTATTAAAAATATATTCCCAGAGGGGCTTCCCCCATACAAATGTTGTAGCCTGCGGATGAAAAGTGCACATTTTATGATAAAAAATGGAACGCTTTTCTACAGGAACTATGAGGGAGTTTACCTCTGGTGCATCGATAGGGACAAAGCTGCCAAAATGATTAAAGAATTTCACGGGAAGTTCAGAATAAGGCATGGCTTAGCTGATGCCACTACCCACCAGATTATTTGGTCCAGATACTATTGGCCCTTCATCCTTAAGGATGTCTACACTCATATGAGGAAATGTCACACTTGCCAAACCGCAGCCCATTATGAGCGAAACCCGGCCATGCCTTTGCAGCTGATCTTTGAAGTTAGACCCTTCACCCAATGGGCATTTGATTTTATGAGGGGAATCAACCCCAACTCATCCATCAACCATTGGTATATTCTAACTGCTATCGATTACTGCACCCGGTGGTCTGAAGTGATTCCATATAAGAACAATACTGTGGATGTAGTCATCAAATTCCTGGAAGAAAACATAGTCACCCATTTTGGAATGCCATTTTCTATAGTGTGTGACAATGGTCCAGCATTTTCTTCGGTGTAGTTACTTGAATGGACATATGAGAGAAAGATCACCTTGAAGTTCTCTAGCAACTACTACCCCTAGGGGAATGGTGTGGTTGAATCAACTAATTAAAATCTGTTAGAGGTGATCAAATATTTGTTGGAACAAAACCCCTGGGATTGGCATCAAAAGCTTAATTTTTCTCTCTAGGAAGACCGTATCAAAATTAAGGCAGCCCTGGGGACATCCCCATTTCACCTGGTTTATGGCCAAAACCCAGTATTCCTGGTCAACTTACAGATCCTGGTTTTACAATTTATGCAGAAATTTAACAACTGGAACACCATTGTGGAAGTTTGGCTCCTGAACCTGGTGAGAATGGAGGAACAAAGGGATGTGGCACTGGAATATTTTGGGCATCACCAAGAAGTAGTTAAAAGATGGTTTGAATGGAGAGCCCAATATAAGGCCTTTCATATTTTAGACCTAGTCCTCCTGTGGGACAAGGTGCGAGAAAAGAAAGGAAAACACACTAAGTTTAAAAGACTCTAGCTTGGACCATATCTAATTTCTGAGATCTATGGGGAAAATACTTATTACCTCAGTACCATGACCGGAGAAGTTGTCCCATTTCCTGTCAATAGAAAATTTCTTAAACACTACTTTGAATGAGGTAAGTGGTAAGTTTGCCTGAGGTTGTATTATATGTAAAGTTCTTGCTTATAAATATCTTCCCCAGTACTCCTTGGGAATGCCTTGGCCTTGTAAATAGTTATCGACCATCCCCCAGGACTGCCTCCCTTTCCCATTTTTCTTTTTCTTCTGGTTTTCTTTTCTTTTGTATTTGTTTTCCAGGTTACCGATGTGTTTCCCTCTTCTTGTAGACAGGTATGCTTCACATGACATCTAGTCCTTGGAATGGTACCTTATGCATTTTGAGTAGTTTAGAATCTATTGTTAGCATGGTGGAATTTATCTACACTCCAGATTTATTTTGTGCGTGTGGTAAAAGGTTATGGGTAATCTTTCATCTGATTCATATCTTGATAGTCTTGACATTGGTTAATAGAAAATATAAGAAGCAAGTAATCACATGGTCCTCGAGGATTGATCAGTTGCCTTGGTCATTGGAAAAGTTTGAAAATCATAAAATATCTCAAATCCAAAATGTTCTCTCCTCTTCGGCAATTTAAAATGGGTGGAAAGGTGAAAGAAGTACCGCTATAAAAATTAGCTAAGCTTAAGGTTCACGGTGAAAGGAGTACCGCCTTCCCATCTTCAAAAGAAAAGAAAAGAAAAGATCTGAAGAATAGAGAATTATGGTATACGGGGGAAAGTACAAGATATGATGAATTTGGTTTAATATATGCAGTGCCTCCTCTTTTCTTCTCCCAAAAATCATCAACTTGATTTTCTTTCAAAGCACACACCTCACAGTTGACGAAAGACTGAAGGATTGAATCATTGACGAGTTAGATTTTCTCAGACACCTCATGCCTTACAAGCATAATGATCTAGGTAAAGATAAGCTCCCATTTTTCTAACCAGAGATTCTAAAGTTCTCAAATGCACCAAGGCATTCATCCCAGTGAGTCACCATTTGTTATGCTCTACATACCCATCCCTACATTTTGCTGGGAAAAATGTTGGGGCTCCCTTTTTGCTTTTGCCTTTTTTTTTTGGTCTTTTTTTTTCTCTAACCCTTACTGCTGCAAGGGTCATTTTTTTTAATTTTTGGTCTTCTTTCCTCTAGAACTAGGTCTTGGAGTGTTTTGTCTTTTGTCAGCCAGATTTATGGGCTCCGAGATTCTCTGTCACCATTTCCTCTTTTGCTAGAGGGTGCAGTTGCATGGAATCCCCAGGCCTAAAATTTGGAGGTTTGCCTTTTTTTTGGGGGTTCACAGAAGGAAGAAACATATTTTTACCCTAAGGGTATAAATAAAGATTCACCTATCACTTTCATATTTACTGCAAACCAGTTACCCAAAGTGATCCCAAAGCAATTAAGGCGATCAAACAATGATTAAGTGTAAATTGCTCTCAGTTCTTAACAATGATTTCCACTGTGTTCATGGTCTGTGAAAGCTTCTTAGTTGTAGAGAACCTCCCTTTCTCCTCTTCCTAACTTTCCTAGTGTAAGGTAGGTCCTTCGGCTCTCTTCTTCCTATTTTTGTTCTTCCTGGTTTTGCGTTGTCTTGCTTGTGCTTGTTTTCACTTTCAGTTTCATCCCTGCTTTTATTGTTTTGTCTCTCTTTCTAGTCTGTTGTCACCTCCTATTTGTGGTATGGCACCATAGGAAGGTTGTCCGCCTTCCTCACATTTTGGTTCCCCTCTAAAAATAATGTATGATAATGTAAATATTGCTGTAAATTCTCAATTTCTTTTTAGAATGTCGTGGTCTTGCTGTAAATGGTAGAGTAGTTCTTATAAATTACACTGTTTCTAGCTTTCCCTTGTACATTTTGGGTCTGTATATTATCCTGGTGAACCTTCCTGTGGTGAGTTTGTCATGCTCTCCACATTTAAACCAAGTTTGGAGCTCATCCACAAGGTGTAGACCTAGCTCAAACTTGGTACCTCGTCTGTTCGAGCTATGGCGGTTTTCTCTCTCCTCTGTCACTTCATCTTAATGGTGGGATTAATTTTTGTAATCACCTAGATTTGGTCTATTCTGACTATAGACCCTATTATCCCTAAGTGTGATCATACCCTCGATTATGTCCAAAGGACTCTGCTACTGCTTGACATAATTCTTTGAATCAATTTAATGTCCTAAAGTGATCAAAATCACTAAGTTAATTAATTTAGCCAAAGTCAATAATTGATCAAATACATGGCTAAAATGATTAATTTACTAGGAATTAAATAAACTCCTAAATCATTTGCTCACTTGCAAAAGAACCAATCCCCTAGCTTGATTAATCTAATTAATTAGCTATAGTCCTTTAAATTATTAAAAAGCAATTAAGTTGTTTAAATAATTAAATTTCCTATTTTTGAATAAATTAAATAAGTTTAATCTATTTAATTAATATTCCTCTAAACCCCAACCTAACCCAACTCAACCACTTGGACCCTAGGTTCAAACCTTTCCCCTTGCTAAGCATTCTTCTAATCCTAATATAATTCTAATCCCCCCTTCCTAATGATGTCACATTCCATTAAGGAAGTGATTAGAGACTCAACCCACTTGAGAAAGTCAACTTTCTCAAGCATGACTTCTCTAAGGACCAACTTGCCCAAAATGAGCCTTACTCTCCCCATGCCTCTTAAATGAATTTCATTAATGACCCATTAATGGATATTCCCTGTTGCCCATCCCTCATTAATGCCCAAGGCATTAATGGCTCTTACACTTCATTAATGACCTTAGTTAGGGGCTCCATTAGTGAACCTTGTCTCCCCTCTCTCTCTCTCTCTCTCCCATTCTTCTATAAATTGAAGGGATTTGGAGCTCATAATCAGCCTCAATTTTTGAATAGTAGTGTTGTTATGTGAATATTTTGAAGGAATCTCAAAGCATTGTTATGCTACCCATTCCCTCATAGCTTCATGCACACTCCATAGTTACTTTCATACATGGTTCTAATGCTCATTTTGAGACTAATATGCATGCTTAAGTAATCAAATAAGTGTTTTAAACTTGAATCTTTCATGCTAGGTTGTTTAACTTGAATCTTTCATGCTAGGTTGTTTATGTCACTGGTATTAGCATAATATGAGGGATGTTATGTTATTTGCTACACTCATCCTGGTTAGAAAGAAATAGGTCAATGTTAGGGTTTTATACGCTCATTGACCCTTGTTTCTCACTAACAAAATGACTTATTGAAGCGTTGTGTCGTAGGTAACAGGTGCACAAATATACACACATTTTTGGCGCCCACCGTGGGGAAAGATTTCCAACTTGGTCCTATTTTCTAACTATTTTTCCCCAAATTTATCGTCCCAATTTTCAGGTCCAGGTTCACATCTGGTTAGGAAAGATTGTATCTGGTGGATTTTCTCGCACCATGACTTCCTAGTCTATATCATGGTTTTCTAGGCCCGTATCTAGGGTTTCTTGGATCGAATTTAGTTCTAGCTCATATCTGGTCACCAAAAGTTTGTATCTGGTAGCATAAGTTTGAATCCAGTTTCCTGCCTCGCATACTAAAATTCTTGGCTCACATCTGGTTAACATTATTGTGGTCTTCATTTTCTTAAATCTAACGACTAACAAGTTGTGTTTCTTGACATCTTGAACAACTTAACAAGTGATTGTAGGTTCTATTCAGGGCTTGAAAGACGTTACAAACGTGTGTGATTGCATGATTCTTTTCAGTTGTTTTTGAATACTAACCCCTTTCAAAGTTTTTCAAAACTTAAGACCTTTTCTTCACACTTGCTAAAACAACCAGATAATATGCTCTTTTCCTCTTGAGGAAAATCAGAAAATTGGACATTGTTTTATCATTTGTGGTTAAAATCAGGGGTATATGAAAAAGCAATCACATTGTATAATTATTTTGGGATCAGTAATTGGACAAAAACAAAGCATTAAATTTGTGGGATAAATGAACAAGTTCAATCGTATAATTTATTTTGGATCAGTAATTGGACAAACACAAAGCATTTAAAGATTGTGGGATAACTGAACAACTACATCGTATAATTTATTTTTTGGGACATAGAAATTGAACAAGGAAACTCATTAAATATTGTAGCTAATTGAACAAGGCAAAATTTATTTTCAAGCATCCTATTTTCATCAAATAGGAACATTGAAATCAGGCACAACATTGCTTGAGGGAAAGAACTATTTTGCTTGCCTTTGTTTTGGGAGAAAATGACTTAGATCAGGAGAGTATGCTCTTCTTCTTCAGAAGAATCAGAATCTAGACATCCAAAGCTTGCCAATCCTTTGTACGCATATTTAATAGTAGAGGGCCTACCAGTTGAGGAAAAAATCTCCCAGGAATGACCCAAGTGAGGACAGGTTTTACACCAACCCTTCCAACTCACTATAAATAGTTGCTTCCTCGTAGGCTAAAGCCTCAGAAGATGGAGCTGGTTTTATTTATGGAATTTTGACATCATTCCTTGAACATGCTTGGGTATATGTAGAGCGGAGCTGCTTGAATCTTGCTTGCGAGACTACATATATTCAGGTACTCATAGGGCTATACACCTCAATTTTTCCTTGTGCAATTCTATGGGGGATGGTTTCAAATGGATTGCCCAATATTAAACAACAATTTCAAATTGAAATAACTCCTTATTCACCCCTGAAAGGGTGATAATCTTTGTGCAAGGAAAAAAGTAATTGCCCCAAGACACTTGTCATATTGTACCCTCATTTGCATTTGGAGTCGACTAATACAATATCATGACTAGAGCCATTGCATGCTTGGTGATGGCTATATTCTGATTAGCATTTGAGTGTGTGCCTAAGTCAACAAGAAAAGATTTTCATCCTCTACCTATAGAATAGGAACAAACTGTGTGTCTATTTTACCTCCCTAACAATGCAAGTCTATTTGACATGTTCAAAAATCCATTAAAAAGATAAGCTCCTCAAAACAAGAAATAAATTTAAAAACCTAGAGTACAAGTGTTTTTCACACACTACAACACCTCTTAAAGCAATTTAGAGACAAACAAATTCACGCACTTTGAAAATGTACTTTCCAGAATTCAATCAAAAACTGATAGTCCATCATAAGTTCATATCCTAGATTTCCTGATCTGTATCTGGTTTCCTGGGTTGCATTTGGTTAGCATTAGGTCACATTTAGGATCTTGGTTCGCATCTGGTATTCAAGATCTGCATCTGGATCATCATAGGTTCATATCCACGGTTTCCTGGGTAGCATCTGAGGCTTGCATTTGGGATAGTGGGGACTTGTAGACCTATTTCTCAGAAAATCTTAGTGGATTAGTATACACTTTTGGCTCTCTAGCTGGTTCTTGTTGTCTTTTCTGGTCTTCTTGTTGAAGTTTCAAAATGTCTACCCTTGCATGCTTAGTCAGTCTTTTACAATCATTTTAATACATGTGGTCTACCCACTTTCTACAAACAACTTGGTTCCTAGCTCACTATCAGGGCAATCTAACCCTTTGACATTGGAATCATTTATGTCCACCAACAACAGATAGTTTCTCTTACCTAGATGCACCCACTTGAACAGTTTGAAACTCTCACTTGCGCTATTAGAAAACATTGACAAAGTTGAGAAACAAATTCATGGTTAACACAAGATGCAACAAGTACATGTCTAAAGGATCAAAAGTTCCTCCTAAAACACCACACTTTCAAGGGGAAACATCTTGTAGTTCCCTACTCGATCTAGACTCCCCAAAAATGGATAGCGACACTCACAGATGGAGTGAGGCTTTTGAGGAATATAACAATGGAAAACACCAAAAGCCTGAAGATACAGATGAGGAGGAAGAACCCAAATTTGAACATCCCTTATTTGTGTCTGACAGTGAGAATGAGATCACTGAAGAAGAATATGAAAAACTCAAACAAAGCAAGAGATTCCATAAAATCATGGAAAAGATGATTGACGAGGATAAAGAGAAATACTTCCTCCATCTAGCATCCATGGGTGTCAAATTACCCAAGGATTATGATGTGGAGAAACTCAAAGAAAAGGAGGTACCAACCCCTATATCAATTCTCACCAAGAAACTCACTTTGATGCAAATTGAGCTCGCAAACCTCAAACAGGAGAAAGAGAAACCCAAACCAAAATACTCTTTTGATGCCATTTGTCCATTTCCTTTTGACAAGAGTATCACTATGGTTCCATTTCCTCCCAACATGGAAAGACTAAAGTATGAAAAATACACATGAGAAAATAACCCACATGATCATGTGAGATAATTCTATTCTCTAAGCATAGAATACATGCATGAACCTACATACCTCATGTGACTATTTCTGGGAAGTCTAGGAGGTAATGCCATGGAGTGGTTCTTAAAACTGAACCCTAAGGTCAAAACATTTGAGGAGTTGATCCAACGATTCATCCAACATTACTCCTACAACATCCAACATGATGTGACTATGATGGACCTATGCAATACCAAAAATAAGACTAGTGAATCATTTACACACTTCCTACAAAGATGGAGGAAGATCTTTGCATGATATTCAAGGGCCATTCCTGAATCAGAGAAAATGGAGATCTTCATTAATAACATGGTGCCTAAATTGAACTACACATTACAAATGCAAGACTCACCAAGCTTTGAAAAAATGATTAAGAATGCCCTTCGTATCGAGGAAGCCATGGTCAAAAGGGGGGAGATCACCCTTCAAAATGAAAACAAAACCAACAACTCCAACTCCAAGCCTAAATGGTGGAAGCAAAACAAGAATGTTGTCAATGATGGAGTAGTTAATGCCTCTAACATTAATCCTAAACTTGAGGTGTTCAATCTAACTAATAGCATGGAGGCAAGAAAAGATGCCAAAATCATGACCCCCATGCCAAAAGAATACAATGATAATAGCAAGGGTCAGACATGGACTTCAAAACCTCAAAGAATTTTCACTCCTCTAAGAGAACCTCTCAAGACTGTTTTAAAAACACTATTGGATAATGTTGGTTAACAGTTTGTCCTCTCTTAAGATTTTCAATCTTTGACTCTCTATACACCCAAGGTGAGAGAACCAAAGGATGTCCACCAACAAATGGGTCAGTGTAAGTCTTTTATCACTGCCCTCTGAATTGATAGGTACAACTCCCTGATTGTGTTTGATATGCAATGAATGTGTCTTTTTTATTGATCATCAGGTTATTCCTTAGGAGTTTTAACCAAATTGCTTGTAGACACAAATAATTCAGGCAAAGATAATGTTTAATCTATATTCAAATCTAATCTACCTATTCTAAAAATGCATATTCTACTGAGGAGAACAGAAGTAGAATCGTACATGAACAACAAATAGAATTGCTTATGCTGCAACTTCTAACATGGAATAGAATCCAAGCAGGAATTACAGTTCCACACACAATTGTACTTTCTATTCTGATGCACCTAGATTATTGAATGAATAGGAGAAGGATCATACATGAAAGGT